>APFE030610872.1:0-13477 GCA_000404065.3 Pinus taeda | reverse complement strand
AATGTAAGGGCATAATAATAACAATAGTGGGCTTCTATGTGGCACAATAGTAACAATATGGGCACTACATGGGTACATCAATATAATAAGTGGGTTGTACTAATAACAATAAGGGGTTACACTAGTAGTATAGGGGCCTAACATATTAATTCACTTCCATTATATGTTCTCTATTGTCAAGTTAAATCCCCAAGATGGTATTAGAGCTATTGGTTTTGATTTATCCCTTTGTCATCACATTGTGATGAGTCAGATCTTACAGTTATTGACTTTTGGTTGATTGATTTGTGGACTAGGACCTAACACTTTGAATAAATCATATCTATCAAAAATTTGAAGATGGCCTACGAGATTGATCCTGTCATTTTGAATCAAAAATATTATTCTCTTTGCACACCAAAATTGGAAACCCATCTTAAGAACAAAGGGTTCTTGTACTATACAAAGATAATTATTCCAAATCTAAAATATGACAAGGTGAATTTTTCCAATGATAAAAAGAAAAATGAGGTTGTCATAGTCATTACAACCTATATTTCTCAAGAAATTCATTTTCATGCAAGCGAGAGTAATTGTCCTCATTTGGAAGAAGCTAATATCATTGTTTGATAGAGTTGATGAAATTTAGGTGATGTATTTAGAGAAAGAGTTGATCTCTCATGGTCCCCATTCCTTTGAAAGGATTGAAGACTATCTAGCTCATGTTAAAAAGCTACAATTGAAGTTGGGAAACTACAAGAAGAAATATCTAAACAAAGATGGTCAACTCATTAAATTGATCCTAATGAATCTAAGAACATCTTATGGCATGTTATGTTCATCATTTCGCAACAATTGGTGATTGCACAACGAAGTGTAAGACCAAATATCACGTTGTGAGGGGTGGGGGTGAATTAGTGTAATGAAAATCTTATCATTTCAAAACCTTTTATAAATAAATAACCATATAGAAATGTACCATAAAAATTTGCATCATAACCATAAATGAAACCATGCATCAAGTAGCCATCAACACATCAATATGAGAGGATACAATCTTTTACATGGAAACCCTTGTTGTAGAAAACCACAGATGCTTTTGTTCTTCTCCTTAAATTCATTGCATATATTTGCAGTCATTGACTTGTTAGAGGCACCCACTCCCAAGATCTACAAGAAACTAATTGAAACAATTTACAACTTGATTGGGGAATCGACCTCAAAAATGTGCAAGCAACCGCTTGCTATAGGCTACAACCTAATTGTGTCACCAACCTAAAAAATTTGCAAGCTTATACTTGTGGTAGGCTTAAAATTAATTAAGGAACCAACCTCCTTATCCAACTTTTGTGTTTACCACTTTTCACATTATTTCAAAATGGATCCACATGCTCTTCAGACAATATGTCTTCAAAACTTTTCCTATTGATTTCACAATGTTGTCATAAATATATCATATCTTGTTCATACCCTGTTACACCATGTTTTGTTGGAAATAATACTAAGAGGGGGGGTGAATCAGTGTTATCAAATCAAACACTTTTTCATTTTCATACTCAGATATATATACGCTACTTCAGCTATGGTAACCTGCGTATATATGCCACAGTGTCTAAAGCAACCAGCATATATCAGTAAACTTATGATTCAGTTAATCTGTTAAATGTTGATATTTAATCAATGCATCAGAACTTCATTAACCATAAGAACAGTAAACAGGTGCAGTAAAATAGAACACATCATCACACACATGAACACAAGATATAAGGTGGAAACCCAATGTGGGTGAAAACCACCTACTGCAATTTGTCTCTATGTTCTTTTAATAGGAAACTCCTTTTTACAATATTTTTGTACTGGTGCAGTCTTATACCAATATGAAGGCTTCTACCTGCATAAGGCTACAACCTTCTCTCGTTCTCCAACTTCTCGTGGAAGGGAGCTACAACCCACTTAGCTCTTGTACTAGATGATGTACTAGTACATAGGTGCTGACCTACAGAAGGCTACAACCTTCTCTTTTCTTCCAAGGACCATGTTTCATAAATTTTCAGACTGGATCCATCAATCAAACATCAAATGTAACTACATCAACCAATCCCCTTAGCACCAACCAAAACTGAATCTATCAATCACTTCTCTGAATGTTGTAGACAAAATACAGTAATAGTAACCAGACACCAATCCTGAACCTAGAACACTGCAGCAATAAACAGAAGCAGCTTAAACATATTTTATGAGATGTACGCTACTTTAATGCATGGAACCTACGTGCATACGCTTCTGTATTAAAGCAAATCAGCATATACACTATTTTGAATTATTGAACCTGCGAGAATACGTGCCTTTGCTGAGCCGAACCTACGTACAGATCTATAAAAGACAATCTTCCCTTTTCAAATATTCAGACATCAGTTATACCCAGATTATCAGATTTATAAATCAAGTCATGTGCCAAATATAACAGATCAAAATCACACAAAGGTACTTTTATTCAAGCCTTAAGATCTTGACCCATCAATAGAACTTGTCCTTCTTCTAGCGCTCAGGTTCCTCCTTGGTTGAGATCCAACTATGCACCATAACCCAATAACCAGTATTCTAGATCTTTCTCTTCATAAGATATTCAATACTTGAATCCCTTTCCCTAATGATCTCCTTCCCCTTTTATAGTCTTAGGCCTTACTCAATACCATGGTCGAAAACCACTTAGAACCAAAACTTGGGACCCAATACCTGGGTTCAACATTTCGGACGCAATACCATGGTCGAAAACCATAGGTCCAAATACTAGGGACTAAATACTATGGACTAAAAATAAGTTTTCCCACATGTACGTGATTTTCCTTACATGAAAGTGCGTGCATACGTATACACTCCTTGTGATCGGTGATCCCACATGTATACGCAGCTTGGTTAAGAGGAAACTGCATATATCTCTTGTTCCTTCATTCTGAAAGCCTGAATTGTGATCGGTCATCTGAGTGAGTTACCATCAAGGACAACCCCTGTGTCATAGTGCCAAACCTATGCGCCAACATGTTCATCAATCTGGTCACATAAATTTCTTCCCATAACCTATTTTTTCCATAAAGACAACACTTATTGCAACCTTCCCACAAGGCTACAAAACACATAACACTAATTTTTGTTGGAATTTTTAAGTCTAACCCAGTAGAAACCCTTCATGTACTTTTCTAATTTATTTATGCCTACTTGTTTTGATTAATTAACAAGTTATTTACCATATAAATACTGAAAATAAATAGAAGTACATTCTTAACACATTATAGATCATCAACTCAAAGAAAAAAAAAAGCACACAAGTGACATTGTTCTTTTTCGACAAATTTCCGCGGAAAAACCCAATGAGGGAAAATTGGTGCAACTATCTGAGGGTTTTAATTATTAAGTAGTTTCAAAATACAATCTAGGTGCCAAAACTGGCTTACCCAATAGAGAATAGTATTGGAAATAGTACCTCTCAGTCGGAGACAGATGTTCCAGCTGAAACCCCGAATAAACACTCCAACATCTCCCAGCTCCAATCTACCCCACGAAAACTCCAGCGTCAACCTCTAGGGACTACGTTAGCCCTTTCTGGCTCAGCGCCTGCCCAACGTCACCCTAGCTCACCCTGCATCATCCCTTAGAGCCTCTGTGTCACCCACGCTATCTCTCTGAGGCACTGCACAACTCCTGGCTACCTTTGCGTGAGCCCTGGTTGCGTCTGCATGAACCTCTAGCTAGCTTTACGTCCCTCTCTCCCGGCTTCTGTGTTGATTCTCCTGGTACAATCTCTACCTCTATGCTTCTATATTCACTGCCCCTCAGCTGCAACTCTGATCACTCTTTCTACTTCCTCAGCAAACCCTGCCCTAGAAAATCGAAATCTTGATCAACTCGATGTGTTCTCCAAGTGACCCTCGAGCCTCCTCTTATACTTTTCTCGTTGAAAAATCAACAGCCAAGATTAAGTCCCTAATCAATGGCTAAGATTAACTCTGGCTTGATCCATGAATTTTGGACCCTTCTAACACAGTTTCATATCAATTCACATTAATATTTTACTTTCCCTAAGTTTATACTTAGGGACTCCATTAAAAATATTAATTATTTTAATATCTCCCAAACTGTTTAGAATCTGCCCAAACCATATCTGGGTATTGGAGATCTCATGCGCTTTAGCCTCTCCACCAATTTTTGTAGCTAGATGACATCTGATGCTACCCCAAATCAACACTCGCTCTTAGCGAGGACTGTGCTCTAGTAATACTCCTCACTAAGCATCACCTTGATCATCCGGCATCGGTCCCTGTGTTGATATTAGGCCTGCTGCCCAACTTTGTCTGCACTACTGCATCATGTACTACTACCCATGGCCCTATCACTTCCACTGCTGCATTTGTACGACAACTCCCTTTGCATCTGCGTTTTTGCCTATGACCTTGCCACTGCCACTGCTGCATCTGCATAGCAACCCCTTTCTTCATACTGCATCGTCCTGCCTATAGCACTTCCACTACTAATTGTTGCACTACAGCTCAGCTACTGAGAAGTAAGTAACTGATCTCCCAACTCTAACATCTCCGTCAGGCTAGAAACACTACCAATGCTGAAGCTCCCTATGTCACTAACAAGTGCTCCCTGTTTGACCTCTGCGTTGCTGCCTCACGATGTCCTAGGACTCCTGCACTGTAGCTCCCTTTCTCGCTTCATCCACATCCGTCTCTACTAACATTCGCCAATCCTGCTACTCCTCTTCGGGGCTCCCGTAGCAAGGTATAATCCAAGAGGTTGGGTACCTCGAGGATCGTGCCCCTCATCACCTATAGTCCGTCTGATTACAACTCGATGTCTCTCCACTTCTGCTAAAGTGGCATGTGAGAACTCATGTCATAGTCATCATTTGTCCCCACTTCCTTCTCCACCCTTGCTAGCGCAACCTTGGTCTCGAAAGCCTCTCCCTTGCTATTCTTCCTTAGACACTGGCTCGCATAGTGACCCAGTTCCCCACACTTGAAGCATTTGACCTTAAAGAGGTCCTTCTTCTTTCGTTTCTCCTGCTTTTCCTGAGATGCTAGGGCAACATCCTCCTCTTCCTCCTTCTTGATTCTGATCCCCTTGCTACTGCTTCCTACCTTACTTAGCTTTCTAATCTCTTCTTGGCGAAGAGTCGCCCACATTTCCTCCCAATCTGGAAGGGTCACCCTGCCTAGTATGCTCTAGGAAAACACCTCCCAGTCTTCTAGACTGCGTTCAAGGTTGTTCTCACCATCAATTCTTGATCCAACATGGCCCCTATGGAAGTCATCTAATCCCGAATCTCCTTCAATCAACCAAGGAAGGTGTCAATTTGTTCTCCCTTCTACATCTGGTATGATCGCAACTGATTTTCTAGTAACATCTTCCTCTGCATGGAAGTATGCTGATACAACTTATTTAGGGCCTCCCACATCGCATTTTTCGCATTCTTCTCGGCAATATGTGGTACTACATGGTCCTTGACCCCATCAAGGATGATTCTCTTGGCCCTTGCCATTGCATCCTCATACTTATCGTTATCAGCCAGGTCAACTAGGACCACTATTGTCCTCAAGGTGAAGTGCTTGAGACGGTTCTTGTCTAGAATGGATAAGATTTTGCCTTCCAGACTACAAAGTTTGAGGCTTTGTCCAGTGTGTCCTGGTCTCTTACCCTGTTCACTTCCATCTCGCTGCTCCTCTACTTCCCTTCTCGAAGTTCTCGGTGTGACCCTATGAGCCTCGATTTCCCTCCTGGAAACTCCTCTGCCAATGTCGAGATGCCCCCACTTTGATCCTTAGTGTAGTTGCACCACTGATCTGGATTTCTTGGCTAGAAATACTCGGCAAAAACTCCCTTCTCCTTGGTCTTGCCCTGTTAGGTACTATTCTAACTACAGTACCCCACCAACTTCACTCTACAACTTACCCACAGCCTCCTAAGCCCCAACAAACTGAAGGTTAGAGCTTCTAAGCTCTGCACAGTCCTGGCACCAGCAAAATCTGCACCTCCTAGCCACAGGCGTCAATTCTTCCTAACTGAGAAATATGACAGGCACTATGTAGGTCGAGTATGCTCCCCTCTGCCACTGCGTTGATCCTCTTCCCGGCTCAAACTTGATGACGCAGGCACTACATCACCCCTTCCTTGTTGCTTCTCTGCTAGGAACAACTTCTTTCACTTAGGATAGTTGTTTTCTCTTGTTGTTGCTCTGCGCAGTTGATGTCCTCAGTTCTCTTGTGATCCGCAACCACGCTCTGATACCATGTTGGAATTTCTAAACCTAACCTGTTAGAAACCCTCCATGTACTTTTCTAATTTATTTCTGCCTACTTGTTCTGATTAATTAACAAGTTATTTACCATGTAAATACTGAAAATAAATACAAGTAAATTCTCAACACATTATAGATGATCAACTGAAGGAAACAAAACAAGCACACAAGTGACACCGTTGTTTTTGGACAAATGTCCTTGGAAAAACCCAATGCGGGAAAACTGGTGCAACTATTTGGGGGTTTTAATTATTAAGCAGTTTCAGAATACAATCTAGGTGTCAAAACCAGCTCACCCAACAAAAAATAATCTCGGCAGTAGTACCTCTCAGTCGGAGACATATATTCGGGCTGAAACCCTGGATAAACACTCCGACAACTCCCATCTCCAATCTGCCCCTCGAAAACCCTAGCATCAGCCTCTAGGGACTGCGTCAGCCCTTTCTGGCATAGCATCTGCCCAGCATCACCCAAGCTCGCCTTATGTCAACCTCTCGAGGCACTTATATACCAGATGTAAGAATATCTCGGCCTCTGGATCAGGGCACTGGAGGAGCGTGCGGAGGTTATCAGGGTCAAGGACGGGGCTGAGGAGGAGGAGGACCTGGTAGAGGCCACGGTCATATTATCTGCTACAACTACGGACAACCAAGTCACTACGTGCGAGAATGCCAGAATCCTACACACCCGTCATGTCAATACTTCAGACAGTTTGACCATATTATAGAAGAATTTCCAGTGCTAATAGCTAAAATGAAAGAGAAGAAAACACAACCTCAATAGCCTATGCAGAATCTACAGATGATGAGGGCTGAGCCCCATGAATAAGATCAAAGCATTAACATTGTGCTAAGAAGTGGAATGATGATTGGCGTTGATAAGTTTAAACAACTTGAAGAAGAAGGATGGGTCACAAAGTGCAGGGGAAAGAAGTTGGCTTTGATTTGGATCTCGCTAAGGAAACATTTATGGAAGCTAAGAAGAGCTTCGTTGAGGCCTCCACCTCAAGAAGCTAGGACAAGACATAAGAAATCAGTGCGCCTGTAGAGGTTTATACCTCTATACTCACTACATTTTTGGAGACATGCATAAAACTGACAAGCAATAGAAAATTTGTGGAAGGCCTGTAGGAATTAATAAATAAATGCGTCAGCAAAGAGAAGGTCCCTGATGGACATCAAGTGGTCAGAAAAATTGGCAAACATAAGGCACAAACAGGGCACGAGATGAGGCTCACTGCGCAGATAGGTGATTATGAGATGGTGTTGACTTGATGGGCCTTGACCTAGGTTCAGTTTTAATTAGCTAAGAAAATCACTACACTACTGGCCCTTTCGGCATCAATCCGTAGAACACAGACTGAAGTCTCACCCGAAGCAATATGGGGGAATGTAGGAACCAATTTTCTGCACCCAGAGATGGTAGTGATGTTGTTTTATACCCTAAACCTTCCTTTGCACAGGTTGATAAGCCTTTTAGGGCTTATCGATATGCTTCTCTTATTCATCCTTCGGACCTTTGCAAAGGTCTACGATCATCCTTCGCGTACATTAGATAGGAAGATTAGGCACTTACATGCCTCTATAATTACTCTTTACTTCTATTTTTACCCAGATTAGCTTAAGTATTGAATAACCTCACATGTGTTAAGATGATCTTCACGTAAACAAATAATCTTACTTGCGTTCGTATAACAACGAAAAACATATGGATTCGTGCATCAATACAACATTAAAACATAAACCCAGTATTCATCATAACATAATAATATGCAGAAGTAAAACAAATCATACACAGATAATTCCAGAATAATTCTCTTTATTGATGTTCAGATCCCCTTTATAGACTCCAACTACCCTGCGCACATAGCTGCAGGGGTATGTGCACTTAGTTACAGACTTATACCCTAGGCCTCTGCACATACAACTGTAGAGCCTCTTTCCTACGCTAAGACTCTTCGCTCTTAGCTCTCACAAACCCATTACATATCAAGATTCAACTGAACTTAACTTCTAATACTACCTCAAACTCTTCTAAGACTTCCTTTTTCATACAATCCCATGGTCTGTGGACCATGGGTGGATCTCTTAAATCCGACACACGTTACATAAACTAAGGGCATAAACCCTTATATATTCTTTACATCTTCGCGCTCCGCAGCCACAAAATGTGGAGACTTTACCTTTCTATACAAAAACTTCGGCTTTCTGCCCCAAAGCTTGGGCTTTTAACCCCAAACTTGACCTTAGGTGACTCGTTCCCAACAGGCCCCCAAAACAAATATGGTGACTCACCCCAAGTCACTCTGTTGGTGCAGAGACTTTGTCGCGAAGACCTCCCAACTCCACCTATACCAGTGCAACTTCGACAGCACACTGCGTCGCTGCTTGCTTAACCTGTTCCACCAGCTGCTCCATTGCTAGTCCTGCACTATCTATCATGATTTGCTATTGTGTTGCCTCAGTATAGTCCTTCACAGACTACGCCTCCACCCATCTAGTCATACTCCATCATGGTGATGATGTACCACGCACCTGTCTTCTTTCCTGGCGGCTGAATTGGTCCTACAAAATCAATTGCCCATTTCTCAAATGGTTGTAATGACAACTGAGGATTTAGAGGCATCTCATCCCTCTGTGATGGCCTGACTATACTCTAACATGCATCACATGCCTTACAATAAGCCATGGAATCCTTATGAAGCGTCAGCCACCATAACCTAGTGCGTAAAATCTTATGCGTTGTTTCTTTTCCTGCATAATGTCCTCCTGTAGCTCCTCCATGAGCTTCAACGAGGATGCTTCTTTGTTCAAACTCAAGCACATAGCATCACATTATTTCATCTGACCCCATTTTATATAAGTTCCTTGAAATGACAGATAAGTCTGCCATGCACACCACCAATTCCTTATTTTGTTTACTAGTATATCCTTTCGGAGTCATCCCCATCGTCAGGAAGTGTATGATATCCGCAAAGTGATTGTCCGCGACACACACTACAAAGAGTTGCACGTCAGGCAGCCCTTCCTCCAAATTAGTAGGCTCCTCTCCTATCTCAATGCGCGACAAATGATCTGGTCCAGCATTCAATCATCCTGGCTTCATAATAACTTTGAAATCATATTCCTTAAACAGCAGCAGCCATATGCATATCTTCCCCCCCAACACAGGCTTTTTCACCAAGTACTTCAATGCGGAATGGTCTGTATACATCTTAAAGTGTCCACCTAGCAAGTAGTGTCTGAACTTCTGGAGCACGTACATCATAGCCAAACCTTTGCGCTCTGTCATTGAATAATTCTTCTCAGCTTTAGACAACTTCCTACTCGCAAACGCTATAGGGTGATCCAACTCTCCCTCACTAAACTGTGTCAGTACTGCCCTGAGTGCAATACATGACGTGTCCACATGCACATGAAATTCCTTCTTCCAATCTAGGAAGACTAGGATCGACGCAGTGACTATCTTCTCCTTTAACACATTTAAGCTTTGTTGACATTCTTCAATCCAACAGAGTGTAGCATCCTTCTTTAGCAACTTCTCTATCGACGCGGTAATCTGGGAATAACTCTTAATGAATTTTCGATAGTATCCCGTATGCCCCAATGTTACACACAACTATTCACACTTCTTGGTGCTTCTAAATTAATTATAACTGCTATCTTAGTTGGGTCGACCATTAATCCTTGTCTACACACCACATGACCCAGCAAGATTCCAAAGGGAACACAAAACAAACATTTCTTCAAATTGAGCGCGATCCGATACCTTTGGCATGTATCCAGCATCAATCGTAGGATGGCTACATGGTGTTTCACCAACCCAAACACCGTCCAATCGTCAAATTATACCTCCAGAAACTTGTGAATGAAATCCTGTTGTGTTGTACAACAAACCCCCATTTCATACAAATTTTTATACAAAATCTTAATATGAAATGGGTCCCTTAAAAAATAAAATAAACTTAGTTAGATGTGTGAATAAAATTTTATGTAGCTCATCACAAGAAAAATCCTTGTTAAAACCCCCGATGTAAATAAATCATTTTATACAACCTTTTAAATAAGAAATAAAGTGCTCCTTTATAATATTAAAAAATCATTCTATATTGCGATAAAGCAATCGGAGATCACATATCACAATATTAAAATAAACACACAAAAAACAACATCACCCAATCCTTCAATCTGAAAAGGTAAACGCTATCGGCAAATTGGGGAAAACAAATACCGATGCACAATAAAGCGAAGCCCCTCAATTCCTCAGATGCGATAAAGCTAATCGCAATCGGCAATCGGCAAATCAGCTGTGTCAATAATAAAGGGACATATGAGAGGCCTAACCAAAAACTCTCGATGTGATAAAGCTAATCGCAATCGGTGATTGGCACTAGACGGAGTCACATGATAAATATATGAAAGACCATGTCAAATCCCGACTGCGATCTATTAATTGGGTGCATAACTCGAAAAGCAAACATACATTAAAGGAAGTTTGCATGCATTATATTGTATCACCTTTTGGTGATCGGAGATATTTAAAGCAAGTTCTAAAAGCCTTCTCTTTGACACTCTCGATCGCCAATCAGCGATTTATCGCTGATTGCGGATCAATAAAATCTAAGGCACACTTGAAACAATCATTCGGCATATGGGTGACGTGATGGGCATTTATGATGTTATTTACCACAATTGACAGTTTAAATGGCTATTCAATATTGCATTTAAGGTTGGATATTTCAAAGGATTTCATCCGTGGTAATCCTTAACTATATTTTATTTTATGCCAATCGACGTAATTCTATTCATTATCATATTGGCTTGCAGCAACATTTTCTTTGTATCATTGTTTGTAACTGTTTGTGCAAAATTATTTCGAAACCAGAGAACCAGAGAAAATGGGTAAGAAATCAAAGAAGTCCACAGTAGCAGCTCCCACAGTAGTAGCTCATCCAGTCAAAGATCCCGGACCAAGCAAGAAAGGATTAATCTCAGATACGACGTGCCTTGGTCTAGGAAACACGAGCTGGGAGAGAATTTACAATCTAATAGAAGTAGAGGAGCCTGAAGAATTATCAGAGGAAGCCACAACTGATTCAATTAACAAATCGGAAGGAACTCTTAAAGAGTTAGCATGTTCCTATCTACACAGAATAGCAGCGCGAGCTAAATCCTGCCATATACGGACGTAGTAAGATGGGTGGCGGAAAAAATTCTAGTCTTGGACATAACCTTTTGCACAGCTAATGGGAGGATATTTGGCTCATTTCATCCTGAATATCTCATGAAAATGTACCACTTACCTT
Organism: Pinus taeda; assembly: GCA_000404065.3. NCBI lineage: Eukaryota > Viridiplantae > Streptophyta > Pinopsida > Pinales > Pinaceae > Pinus > Pinus taeda. The sequence goes on along the minus strand of APFE030610872.1, from coordinate 1,895 downwards.
GACCTGAGAAGCGATACAACAAGGCGTTCTTGGAGGCGTTTGCAAAGGAGAACGATTCAGAGTCAGTCCCGATAAAGCAATGGAGATATTTCCCTCAAAAGCACAAGCACGAGTCATCGGGTAAGTACTATGTTGACTCTTTGGCTTCCCCTTATTGTTATGCTGGGGCTATAATGTGTAGGATGTGGGGAATACATGATTCAACCAAATTCACCATAGAAATGGTTCCCCTAATGGAAGCTGCAATCAATGTTTATGTGATGGATTGGGCTAATATCTTGTCTGATAAACTAGCCATAACAATTTTAGAGTACAGAACAAATGTGCATAAAACTTCCCAGATTATTCCCTCGTTCTATTACAGTGCTTATATTATGGATACTATTTGCTTTAATTCAGAATATCCAATACTTGGGTGGAAATGGACTCCTCAAGACCCGAATCCAATCCATATTTACCACCAGTAGTTATGGAAGGGGAATTACAATATCATTTGTATAAAATTTGCAATGGTTTTATTCTCCCTGTATATTATTCTATTTTTAATAAACCTGCTCCAAGGATATCCCCGGAAGCAGAAATTGATTTAACAACAGTAGGAAATTGGTTCAAGGAGGAGAAATTTACTTACATAAGGCTTTTTGGTAGCCTTACTAAACCCCATGTTCTTCCCTTGTATGTGCCTGATAAATTGTTAGCTCGGGAGTTAACCTACCAAATAACAATAGAAGGGACATCTAAAACCCTTAAGGATTCAAAGAGGAACATGTGGCCAATATTTCCTTTACGGTGCAACATTTTCACTCTGCATGACTACAAGCATGTAGAGAAGGAGACAGAAAGGATGCTAATGCTGAATCTGGCCACAATTCCTAACAGGCCATATGATCCAAGACAAGTTGCTTATAATGTCACATCTCAAGCCAAACTTGCTAAGTTTGATCATAAAGCCGATGAATTTGATGATCTATTTTCCTCAGCTGAATCATTATTTCAAGTTAAAACATTGGCTAGGATGAGGTATCAAGATGAAGGGCTAGAAATGTTTAATAGGATTAGGGACCAGAGGTTGCAAACTCTGCCCTTAGACCTATTAGCCACAACCCCGGAAGTCCAATCAAGCAAAACTAAACAACAAGTTGTTGATAAAGCTCCTGCAGTGGAAAAGTTCCTGAGAAGGAAAAAACACCAAAGCAGGAGCAAGGACAAGAAAAGGGCAGTGAACTTATTGATTCAGACATTCATATTGATCCCAAACTACTCAAAGAATGGCAACAGTTTGACTCAATTATTAGCAATACTGAGAGCTTGCAGGGATTTAGTACACCCAAAGTAACAACTAGACAGAAGACATCAACTAATACAATTCCAACTAAAGGAACTAGTAGCCCATCCATGACCCAGACATTTTGAAAATGCAACAAGATGACGGAGCTTAGTGAAAAGAAGTCACCTTCACTAAGCATGCCCGCAGGCTATTTTTGGCGCAAAGTCTATTTTTAGACTATGCCTATTTTTAGCATATGGATCATGGTCTATGAGTTGCAGGATGCTATTTATGGATGATTGGTCATGTTGGTAAAAATAGATGGACCTCTATTTTTAGACATATGGGCGAAGTCTATTTTTAGACTGCCGGGCTAAAAATAGAACAGTCGAATATTATTAACTATTAATAATATTTGGACTATAAACATTATCTTATCCTCTTGCAGCACTTCAGTTCGAGCTACGGATGTGGCACATGCAGCTGCCAGAAGGAAATACGTTTTTCTTATGGGTTAGTTGAGCTATTGCATGATGGAATTCAGTTAGAACTCAAGTGATTGAGTTTTGGTGGAGTTGAATGAGGAGTTGATGGAGTTGTGTTCAGTTTGACTTAGTTGAACTAGTTG
>APFE030610865.1:13464-42187 GCA_000404065.3 Pinus taeda | reverse complement strand
TGAGTAGCATCAGTAGGCTTTGGGATATCCGTATCTATGAACTCCTTCAGCCCATTATCATCCAATACTGCCTCCATCCTGTCCTTCCATGCAATATAGTTTAGCTGCCCTCAAGAGCATACTCCAATCGCAATCCGTTGAAAGACATTGCTGCGTTGTCACCAAGAAAACACTGCTGCAAATTCGAATTCCACCAGCAACCAACTCAACCGCCTCGGATCTAAGATTCGTGAGAACACAATATTTCTCGTAGAGAGATTGACTGTATGGGCTTTGACCATATATTTCACCTTCCAAAGGAAGGATGAATCCAGAGGCTACCTGGCCCGATTACAGACTCTGCCTAAAGAAATAAAACGTAGTCACTTCCTGAATAATAGATCTGATGATCAATCCTCGCTTTGATATCCTGTAGAAATCTCTGCTACAAATCAACCAACTCTGATACCATGTAGAAATTTTGAATAATTTAACACATATTCAACAGAGATTATCCTGATCATGTACTATTGCGGAAAACATACACAATACATAAGCTCCTCTACGTTGATCATCAATATAGCAGCATCGATAATAATAAAACATCAAGAGCATTCACACATTAACAGTATGTATCCCGGGGAAAGCATCTCGCTAGAAACCCCAACTATCTGTATATTAATGATTGAGTCATGTAACATTACATAGCATAATACTTCTCACAAGTATCTCCACCTCTGTTATACACAATACAGCTCAGATCTGAATCAATCACTGGCTCAAATCTCCTTCGCTGCTTGCCTGCCTCCGCTGCTCAATACCTGCTCAAGAACTGATGATGATTCCTAGGCAACCACGTATTTACTTGGCTAAATCAGTGAGCATAAGCTACAATGTGGGAAAACTCATTGGCATACTCAATCCCTTGATTGTGCAAGATCTGGTGCACAACTATAGTCACAACTGATAGCAATCTGATTCTCTACCACCTGTCCCTGTTGAACTTAACATGCACTGACATGCAACTGAGTTACTGATGTATTCATTAGTTGTATTATGAGTTAATAACTTGTGATTTAATTAATAACTAATTCACCCAACTCATCTCTAGTCTATTTGCCAGTTAGACTAAATACAACCAGTTTAACAAAGCTAAACTGAACACAACTCCATCAACTGCACCTCCAGTCCACTAAACTCAACTCACTTGAGTTCTAACTGAAGTCCTGCATGCAAATATTAGTCATCCCATAGGTAACCACGTATTTCTTTCTGGGATCTGCATGTACCACATCCGTAGCTCATCCTGAAGTGCTCCAAGAGAATAAGACAAAGTTTATAGTCTAAATATTATTATGAGCTAATAATATTTGACTGTTCTATATTTAGACTTAGCAGTCACTCCGCTGTGGTGTCACTCTGCTGTGGTCTAAAAATAGAAGTCCATCTATTTTTTCCAACTTGATCAATCATACATAAACAACAACCTGCAATCCATAGACATGATCCATATGTCTAAAAATAGACTTGTGCCAAAAATAGCCTGCGGGCCCACTTAGTGAAGGCGACTCTTTTCACTAAGCTCCATCATCTTGTTGCAATCTCAACACAATAACACTTGGGAGAATTGTTGCATGCAAAACATTTCAAAGGTTTAGGATCGGGTTCGAGTTGAATGCCTTTCTTGTTGAGAGGGAGTGTTGAAAATGGCAACAAGAAATGCTAAAAATAGAACTGCTATAAATAGAATTTTGGGTACCAGTGTTGGACATAGCAACAAGGAATGAAAATTAGAAGTGCTATAAATAGCATTTCGGGATGGATTCCAATTTTAGTTAGTCCTTGAACTAAAATTGAGAAGTAAAATTCGAATTTGATCTTAGCAACTGTTTGTAAAATAATTAATTAATTCACCCTGAGTTAATTAGTTAAGGAAAATCAAACATGAAGTCTATGAGGGGACATGCAACAGTTTCTCCATTAATTGAGGAATTTATCCATCAGTTGAAGAGAAAGGATGGGTTGTAATTTGAATAGTAATTAGTTGGCTCAGTTAACTGTGTCAAGTCCAGTTAGATTAATTCAAGCAGTTTGTTGAATTAATTGTGAGTTCAGTTAGTTAATGCTTGCATGCATGTAACTACTGGACTTCAGATAACTGAATATTCTCTCATAAATAACTCATGCATGTCAGTTCAGTCAGAGACCCAGTTGAGATCAGAGGAGGGACAATGTACTATCAGTTGGATGAATTTTTCCTATTTATGAAACTCATCCATGAAGAAGGAATCATCTCCTTCAAGTTTGTGCAGTTATTTCTGAGCCAAGTGAGTTGTGTGAGGTGGGAATTCATACAAGCGGAAGAACTGAACCCCAGGAAAAAATACGCAAGGAAATAGGAGGCTTGGAGGGCAGAGGAGAAGGTTTTGAGAGCCTTTGACTGTCTATGAGCAGTATTGTTTGATTGCAGAGAGAGCAGGATAGCTTGAGAGTTGATTCTTTTTGTAACTTGAACAAGATTTCAACTTGTATGATAATACAGAGATTGGTGTTTTAGGCTGAGGCTTTCCCCAGGTTATTTCTTCTGTGTTATGTGTGATCGATTTCTCATTATCAGTTATATGTGTTCTCTTGATCTTGCTCAATTCGATTAAGCTTCTGCAAAGTGTTGTAGAAGTAGATCTTGTATTGTGTATTAGTATATTGCATAATTTGTTAATCTACAGTGGGAATTTCTACAAGACGCGGGCACAACACTGGGCAGAAAAGTCCCTGAATGCATGCATACCCATGTTGTGGGAGAATCTGGAGCCTTCTGGATGCATGCTTGTTGATATCAAGGGACCATACAGGAGTTTGATGGTCTAAAAACTTAGTGGTACCCAGGGGCTGATTACCTAAGTGGTTGGGATGGTTCCTGGGAGTCTTGTTGCTGATGTGGAAGGTTTGTATGGTGTGCTTCCATCAGTTCCACTTCCTTAAGGTGACTTATGAGGTCGAATCATATCATAGTAACTTCTCGTCACCTGTTTACCCCAGTTAGCCAGTTACTTGGGTATATGTGGGAGGAGGGTGTTACAGAAGTATAGGTTGTTGTGTTGGTGGGATATGAAGAATAAAAGACAATGAGTAGTGACAAAGATGACAAAGATGGAATTCACAACAAATGCAGAAGCTATGAATTCACTTCTTAGCGAATTAAGTGAATCAGAATTTATTAAGGTAATGCATTGTAAAACAACTAAAGGAATTTAGGATAAACTGCAAAATATCCATGAATGGGATACCAAAGTAAAAATAGCCATATTACAAGTAAATAGAATGTAGATTGACACATTAAGAATGAATGAAGATGAAGATATTGCTGAGTTATTTCTAAGATTAGATGAATTTTATAATGTCATGATGGGTCTAGGAGAAACAATCAAAGAGTGTAATAGTCCAAAAAATACTGAGGTTATTACCTTCAAAGTTTAATCCTAATATTTCAGCCATAGAAGAGACAACCAACTTTGAGAATCTAAACAAGGACCAATTACTTGTTTCTTTGATAGCATATGAGATGAGAACTTCAAAAAGAAATCTAGCTACCAGAGATGCAACTTTTAAAGTAGACAAGTCCACAGAAGACAAGGAATGTTCATGCTCAGAATCTGACGAAGTAGAGGCAAAATTTTTCATAAGATTGAAGAAAGGTACATGTAAGTACAAAGGAAAACTCTCATTTAAATGTTTTAATTGTGGAAGAGTGGGGAATTGTACCTCTAAATGTCATTACAAGAAAGAAGAAAATCAATCTAGAGGGAAAGAAAAGAAAAAGTTTAATAAAATGCAGAAAGAGAGAATATTTAAAAGGAAGAGGCTTCATGTGCAAGAAGATAGTAGTACATTGGAAGATTCCACTGAAGATAGAGCTACTGGGTTTATCTTGGTGGCTCTAGAAAACTTGGAAGAAGAACTAAATGAATATGAAGAAGAAGAAGAAGGTGAGGTAGACCTTGAGGGGGAGCTGATCAATACTCCTGAGGAAATAGATAGACTTAAACAAAAGAACAAGAAGCATAAATAGATTTTGTTAAAATACGTAAAAGAAGAATCAAATCAAGAGGAAATTACTAGAATGAAGCTTGAACTTGAAGAAGCAAGGAAGGTGGAAGATATTATGCTGCAACAAATAAAATAGAAAAGTTAGGAGTGTGAAAGATTGGAAGAAGAAGCAATTATCCTAAAGAAAAAATAGGAGAAGGCACACACTGATTTGAACATGAATATTCAACACATAAAAGGATCTGAAAAATTGGATGTGATATTAAATGTTTAGATGTCTCCACTTATGAAAGTTGGGTTAGGCTATGAAGGAGAGTCCAGTGAAAGTAAGAAAAAGGACAAAAAGACAATTACTTTTGTAAAAATTGTCAAGGGAGGCAATGGAAGTCCACATTAGTCTGAGAACGAGAAGTTGAGCAACACATTTTCACCTATGGAGCAACAACAAAGAAGCACTTCTAGAAAATTGCAATAGATAGAAGGAGTGGACAAACAAACAACAAGCTATCAAAGACCGTACTTCTTTAGGAGACAAGATTATCAAATGCTAAGATGGTTCTATCCTGAAGTATCATCCACTACCAGGCATGGAAAGTCTTTCTATGGATATTGTTACTATTGTAAAAAATTTGGACATAAATCTATAAATTGTGGAGCTTTTGTCAGAAGGAATGAGCTGAGGAATACTAAAAGAAGTGAAGCTAACAATTGATTTGCAAACATAAAAACAAACATGAATCTGGATATAAACCCATTTTCCCCTCTCTTTAAGATCATTGAGGGTTTCTACTATCCCAATTTCGGGCATAATTCATATGATGTCAACTTAAAAACAATAGATCATAATCTCAAAACAATTGCAAAACATATGAATGTATGCAGTTGAGAAAGAAGAAAGAAGAGAAGAGATATGATAAGTGCAGCCTAGTTTTGTATGCTCAAGATCAAAACGATAAATGGTATGTTGACAATGGCTGCTCTAGACATATGACAAGGGGATAAAAGAAAGTTTGAATCCCCAAATGAAAATAAAACCGAAAATGTCAAATTCAAAAATGATGCAACGGGAAGAATTAGAGGAAAGGGTACAATTAGTATGAATAGTGGTGGAGGAAAGGCTCAGGATGTACTATTTGTAGATGGTTTGAAACATATTTCCTTAAGTCATATGTATGATAGAGGTTGTGATGTTCTCTTCAGAGCTCAGGATTGTGAAATTAGGTCAAAAACAACTAGGAAGGTTTTGGCTGAAGGGTTTCGAACAAAAAATAATTTATATATATTGGAGGAAGATAATGAAGAGTGCTACATCAACAAACAAGATGAGTTTTGGTTGTGGCATAGGAGATTGGGGTATCTCAATTTTGATCACATCATTAGGCTTAGTAAGAAGAGAGCAGTAAGAGATCTACCAAAGGTAAGGAAACCCCAAAACCCTACTTGCAAGTCCTGTCAAATGGGAAAATAGACTCAAACTTCATTCAAGGTCAAGGATTTGTCAAGTAGTAAGCCTTTGTAGTTACCACATATCGATTTGTGTGGTCCTTCCATAAAAGAAGCACCACGAGGAGAAAAATATTTCATGTTGGTAATTGATGACTATTTTAGATTGAAATGGGTAACATTATTTAGAAACAAGTCAAAAGCATTTGAGAAGTTCAAAATATTCAAGACACTATCAGAAAATCAAACAAAGTGCAAGATAGTATAAGGTCAGATAGAGGAGGTGATGTAATGTCCCTTCCTAAATTATTTTGGAACAGGATTAATTTCTATATTTTGGGGCTGATTTTGGAGGTGTTGGGGCCCATTCGATTTCTATTAGGAGATTAGACTTAGGAGAAGCTATTTTGTTGTGGTTAAATTACACAGGGGACCACCCACACTAGGGAAAGACGCACTTCCTAGTCCGGTTTGCATGAAGGTGGTTAAGTTTTGCATGTAGGTGGTTAAGTTAGGGCCCGTGATGGAGGTAAAATTGGAGGGAAAAGTGCTCCACGAAATCTATATAAGGAAGGTATCTCTTCTCATTTCTTTCATCTTATTGGAGTATATCGATTTCTCTTTGGTTGATCAAGTTGCTTAGCCAAGTCACTAGTTGTTTAGCACGAGTTCTTCAAGAGAAGAGATCACCCTTTCTTCGGGGGACGTTGACTGCCACCTTAGGAAGGTTTATTCATTTCTTCAGGAGGAGGATCACATTGTGATTCCCAACAGTAGCATTCCCTTCCAGGTTGTGCATATTACTAGGGAACACAGTGGAGAGGAGGCCCAATTCATTGGTGGTGCTTAGCAGTGGATGTTTGACGTAATATCTAGAGATGAGGCTAGGGAGGATTGTGAGCATCTAGGAGAGTTTGGGAGTTGATTGAGCTTCTGGCTTGGCAGTGTGACTTTCACAATACCTCGGCTAGCGTAGAGGCAGTGTGTGGGAGCTCATTTGGTTTGTAGAGTATTAGTCCTTGAGGCTGAGCTTTGCCATGGATGTTAGAGGATATATTTGGAGTGGTGTTTTCTTCCATTTCAGAGGTTGGAGGAGGACCTTTGTGGTCATTCCTTGCAGGCCATATTTCTGGATCTATTTGGAGGGCATGGGCCATAGAAGAGGTCGAATTTGGGAGCTCAAAATCTGGCCAAACCATTTCTGTGTTTTTTTACAAGAATCCTACATATAAAGTTTTAGAATTTTTTGAGCACTAGAAGTGGGGTTTTCAATCATATCTTTGCATCAGACAGTGCATAATTTCCAGGGATTGCATAGTGCCTTTGGGGGTCGATTTTGGGAGGTCAAAATCAGGCCAAACCATTTCTAGGATTTTGTGGGTTTTGGCCAAGGAGTTTGTCGCTGAAGTTTCATCACTTTCTGAGCATCCAAGGTGCAATTTCTTGTAGCTCCTTTCCAGCGAGCAGTTGTAGTTACTAGGAGACCACGCAGAGCATTAGAGGAGAAATTCTTTCTAGCATTGAGATTGCTATTTGACACCTAAGTTCTGTCAAGCTTTCCCTTGAGGAAAGCCTAGGTGCATTTTCCACACTATTGTATTTGCTCCACTCCATTAATAAAATGGCTCGGTTCACATTTCTGTTGTGTATTGACAATTTCTTGTTCATTTAATTTTTCTGTGTATGAATCGCATTTGCTTTTGTATATCACTATCTATTCCAAATTTTCTGCATTTGGGACATTACAATGCTATCAGATCATGATCTTGCCCCAGCTATGAGAAACTAGCTAGAAGATCATGGAAGCTTTGGGTATGTGTGCACAGTGATGGGTGAAATCAGAGACAACCCCATGGCTCCAGGGAAATCCAATATGTAAAAATTATGGGGTAGAATTTATTGGGATGATCAACAGTTAGCCCAATTGAAGAGGGTGAAAGACCAAACCCATCCTCACCCTTACAAAAGAGATGTTAGAGGTGATCAGGCCATGGGGACGCAACCATCTACATCATGTGGGGAAATTCGACCATATAAGGGCACCAGATCTCATGAAAAGGAGCAAGCAAGACAAAGACTGTTAGAGGGTGAGACAAGGGAGCTCTTCTGCTGGTGGAGACCTGGCTACAGATATAAGGAGCCTAAGGAGGAGGTTGAGCATGATGCTGATAGCCCACAAGATGGTGAGGAGCACATCGATATACCCGGTGTGGCACAGGAGTCTCCTTTATTAGAGACCTCTTTGATAGTCCTAGTTGACACCTTTGTGGAGAAGATAGAGCCTACACAGATAGAGCCATATGTTAAGGAGGAGATACCCATGGATGAGATGCCAATAGTTGTTGACGTATCTGAAGTTGTGACCAAGTTTACAGACAATAGATGCCCACGACAATTCCACCAGTTTCGGCTAACCTTCTAGCATTAAAAAGGAAGGTCGCATTAGTGCATGAGGCTATTTTGCAGCAGAGGAAGGAGTTGGAGGGAATTAGAGCGGTTTGTGCCAAGTCCACGGCCAAATTGACTCACATTGGGGGTGGTTGGATTCCCTACTGGTGCAACTAGAGTGCACATTGGAGCATGAGAGAATCCCACTTCAGGCATACATATACGGGGCTAGCAACACTGTTAGGTTACCTTAACCCATTGGACAGAGAGATAAAGCTACCTAGTCAAATTTTATGTATTAACCAGGATAGTGAGATGATACGACTTGAGTTGCACAGGGTGCAACACTCACATGTTGGGGTTATTCTATGTGCGGGAGTTCGTGCATTCAATCTCTCTCTTGGGATTGGGTGGTGAGAGAATCTGAGTTGGTACCCGGTGGAGTGGGCTATGGAGATGGTAGTGGACCCAGGTGGAGCTCAACAGGAGTTTCCAGGCACTAGGGATGCTAGAAGCGCCGACTGGCATTGGGATCTGGGAGGGACCACCTATCATTTCCAAGGTATATCAGTTGAATACGACCTAGAGGGTATAATTGACTTAGCAGTCGACCGTGCACCTCTGCTAGGAGAGTTTTGGTTGATGAGCACTAATATTGCAGCAAGGATGTTGCAACTCCTAGGCTACCAGCTTTACATATCAACCCAGGGTTCGTACAAACTTCGAGATGACAGTGCTATATGCACAAGTAGAAGTGAAGGTCCTGCATGTTGTCACTTGTTCATCTGGCAAGAGACCCCAGGGGTTCCAAGCCAGACTTCTATAGAGTCAGAAGAAGCTTGATTATTTGATGGATGAAGAGAAAATCTATTCTAATAAAGCTACTCTACTGCGCTAATGAAGAAAACAACTTGTAATGCTAGATCACACCATATCCTAATTAACCATTTAAACAGCTAAACTAAACAGAATTTCTAAATCAACACTAACCTAATGTTGTTATCTAAGTTACAGAAGTAAAGAGCATCAAACCAAACTAATGTGTAAGCAAGGAAACTAAACTAAGTTTGTTTTCACGTTTTTGGTGTTTTGGTAAAATCAAGCATGCAAGGAGTCAAGTGGAAGAGCAAGCGAAGATCGAAATTAGGAAAGGAGGACATAACGAAGCAGAAGTGCATGGGAACCATTGGATCGATCAGGAATAATATTAATGGGAGATGAGCGGTGGTGATCTTATCCCAAAAGGCTACGTGAATAGATGGATGAATAATACTGACGAAAGATGAATGGCGGAGATCTTATTGTGAGAGGCTAAGTGAATAGATGGACGAACAGGACTAATGGGAGATGAATGACGAAGATCTTATCGCAAGAAGTCAAGTCAAGAGATGGACGAACAAGACTAAATGGAATATGAATGGTGGAGATCTTATCGCTGGAGGTTAATTCAAGAGATGGAAAAACAGGACTAATCGGAAGATGAATGGTAGAGATCTTATCGCGGAGATGAAGTGAAGAGATGGATGGATCACATCAAGTCATGTGGCGACAGAAGGGTAAAAAACGTGTGGAATGATGGAGCGGGTTTGCGTAGGCGGTAAGCAGTTTCTCGCTCGCCCTCAAGGCTATAAGTGGAATTCCAAAATTTTGTGTCATTAGCCTAACTGGGTGACACGTAGCATGAGAAAACCACTTTTCTCACGTGCTCTCGGGTGGATATCGGCCATGCAAGAATTTGTACAAGATTGTGTGATAGTCGTTGGATCAAGCTAGATAGATCGACGGTGGAGATTTGAAGCGCATAAAGTCAAACATTGAAATGAATATGAAGAAGCTATGCAACACGCAGTTGACGGTGGTTGGTCAGGGTTGTTGTGAAAGGAGATCTACAGGTATAATCCTTGCTAACCTGCTAACTAAAGAAAAAGGTGCAAACAGAAGTAAACTAAAACACAACCAATCTACACTACACTGTTGTAATGGAAATGCAGCTACTTAAGCAAAGGAACTATTAAACCATGAATCTATGCGCTACACTATTGTAATGGAAATGTAGCTACTTAAGCAAATGAACGATTAAACCATGAATCTATGTGTTACCCTGTTGTAATGGAAATGCAGCTACTTAAGAAAATGGACGATTAAACCATGAATCTATGCTAACATACATGTACAATAAAGAGGAGCCTTAGCTACTAGGGTTGGGCCCTAACCCAAGAGCTTCAGCCCTCTGCGTTAACTCGGTGTTGGCTCAAAACAAAACTAATTCTTATTATCAAAACAATGGATTACATCAAAAAATTTCACAAGTCTTGCCGCTCGAAAATAAAGTAGAGTTTTACATTCCAAAGTCCGAATCCTACTGAGGTCCTAGGCCTCTCTACTTATGCATCTGAAGTCTCCAACGACTTCCTTAAAATTAGGGAGGCTCGGCTCCCAAACTAGAGATAAACTGGTGCTTTGACTTCCACTTGCTCGGTTGCCTTCTAGTCCTCATGATTTGGTTGGTTGCACTCCGAGCTGATGGAGGAATATTCGAATGGAGGGGTAGTAAATGAGGAGGATTTCCCTCCTATAATTCCTCTCCCCTATCCCATTCGAGTTTTGACCAAGGTTTTGCTAAAATTCCTTGCCTTTATCCTTTAATCCTGCATTACATGCACATTAGACCACAAAGCAAAATATCCAACTCTAACTCATCTCATAAACAAAATATAATCAAAAGTATGCAATAAGTTGTAAGAATATTTGGTTTGACTAAGCTAGGAGGTGAATTAAGGCCCATATAATTACCCAATGATGAGGCTCATCATAACCCCTTATTGAAAGTGTTGTTCATCCTCTGAGCAACTTAGTCAATGTCCATGTCCTTCATGGCTCTAGTAGCCTCTTTGACATCCCATGCCTCTGCTGAGGTTTCTTCTTCTTGTACATAGAAGCCTGCTTTCCTTTCTACTTATTCCCACTGCCTCTTTTCCTCTTCTTCTTTCTCCCTTCTAGCATTCCTAGTAGTAGTGGTGGACTGAGTTTTAGGCCTATCCAATTGACCTTCAACCTTTGCATTGATTGCTTATACATAGGTGTCCTATTGAGTGCCTCTCTCAACCTTTGAGGGGAGTGATATTCTTTGATCTTCAAGTTGTGTGGCAGTGTGTTGCATCTCCTTGAGCAAGCATGTATACTATCATCTCCTAGCAACCTAAACATATCCTCAAAATGTGAAATTTCTTGCTCTTGGGCAACAAGATATCTAGGTGCCAACTGAGGATCATTTGCAATTAGATTATGGGTGTTGATTAGGGCCTTGGGATTCGATTGTTTAGCTTTGATGAAAAGAGGTTCATTCTACTTTTTATCCAATATTCTTTTCATCTCTGCATCCCTTGACTCCTCATGGTTCATCCATGATGCCAAAGCCATTAATTGTAGATCTCCTAGCTCGGCATTAGAATCACAAACATCCATATATGTGAGGGCCTTGTTGTGCAAGTAAAACTCAAACCTTTTTTCCCTATTCTCTAGTGTACTTTGATCACAAAGATCAGTAAATTGCCTGTAGTCCTGAAACGGCATGGTGCCCCTTTGTGCTAGTGTTTTAATCTGAAATTGCAGCCATTGTTCTCTAAGGTAAAGAGCATAGGATTTAGCTGACATCCTACATTGGATGGCCTCTAAGGAGAGGTTGGCCATACATGCTAGTTGGTTTCCCCTTTCCTGTAGTTGTCCTATCATCCATGCATTTTCCCTCTCAAATCGATCTCTCATTATTGCTTCTCTGTCCCTTAAGCCACTTAGCTCTTTGTTTTTCTTATCTTCTTCCTCTTGTTGTTCTTTCTCATCTCCATTAGTTTCTTCCTTCGTTTCCTCCTTTGTTTCAACATCATCATCCTTCTCTTTTCCTTCATCATGTTCCTCTATATTAGTTTCTTCTTCGTCCATCTCATCCCCATCTAGCTCTGTTTCTTCTTCATTTTGTTTTGCCTCCTCCTCACTGACATAAGGACTAACACCATAGGTGAGGGTTTTGATGTCATCCTCTGCTGGTAAGTCTCTGAAGACTGACCATGTTATAGGGATCCTGAGGTTTTGGAGGGCATCCTCAATGAGGATCCTTATCAACCCATTTTGAGCCAATTGTAGGAAATTCCCTTCCTTTACTTTGTTGCTGGAGTCTATGAGTGATTGCATCAAGAAATGGGGTATGTTGAGTCTTTGGTGAACTGATGTTTCTACCCCAAATCTTAATTCTTCAAGCATTCTAAAATGGTAGCCATAAACAACAGTGTATCTACCCTCACATGAGATATATTTGATGAGTTGTTAACCTACCTCACTCCATGGGTATGGCAGACTGTCCCTCCTTACTTCATTTTTATGCTTTGTGGGTTCTTCACCTTCTAAAAATAATTTCCTTTTTGCCACCTGACTGTCTGCTTTGTCTTCTTTTCTCCATGGAATTCCTAGGGGAAGTGTGGTAACCCTATGTTGGTTTGAGGGGGCCTGACCCAGGTTCAGAGTTATTTAGCCAAAAAAATCCCTATAATGCTGGCCCTTTCGGCAACAGCCTGCGGGGTGTGGACTGAGGTCTCACCCGAAGCAGTATGGGGGGGGGTGGTGCTGCAACCAAGTTTCTGCACCCTTGAGATGTCTGAGGGGTCGGTTTAGTCCAACTGTAAATACCTTCATGCAGGTCACTTCGTGCACTATCCTGACCTGTGAAGCCTTCACGCTCTATTATACTCGACTTCGCATAGCCCTAACCAGGGGCTGAGATGTTTTCGTGCTGCTAAAGTAGCGATCTATGCTATTTCCCCAAGTCACACCGCGGATCTTACTTATCTTCTTATAACAGTTAGTTATCTTCACGTAAACAGATAATTTATCTTATATTCACTTTATCAACACATTCATATAAGTTCATGCATCATATAAACAGCAAAAATGGAAATTATACCCAATACATTCAATGCAGAAAACAGTGAAAGATACACAGAAATGATATAAAACTTCTCCTTATTAATTCTCCAAATATTACAGACTCAACCCACCCTGTGCACTCAGCTGCAAAGGTTTGCACACTCAGCTACAGACTATGAGGCCTCTATGCACTCAGCTGCAGGGGTCTGCACACTCAGCTGCGGACTATGAGGCCTCTGCGCACTCAGCTGTAGGGGTCTGTGTACTCAGCTGCGAACTACAAGGCCTTTGTGCACTCAGCTCCAGAGCCTTTTCCTACTCTACGGCCCAAAGAATCGGCTTTTCACTTCAACTTAGACTCAATGCTTCATCTTCTCTTAGATTGTTCAATTCTTAGATCTCTTTACAACTTAGAGCCTCGCTCTATTTATACAATCCCATGGTCCGTGAACCATGGGTAGAACTATCAAGCAGACATTACATTACAAAAGTAAGGGCGGACAACCCTATGACTCAATTACAACTTCGCGCTCTGCGCCCACAAATCGCAGAGTCTTTACATCGAACTTAGTCAAAACATGGGCTTTAAGCCTCAAAACTTGCCTTGGGGGATCCTGCACCCAACAGGCCCCCAACACAAACATTTTGACTCGCCCTCGAGTCACTCTATTGATGAGGAGATCTTCGCGCGAAGACCTCCGAACTCTACTCGAACTGTTGCAAGGTCAGCAGCGCACTGAGCGGCTGCTTGTTGTATCTCCTGGACGCGTCGTTCAGAGACTGTGGTATCTGAACTGCTTCCCTGTATCTGATCCTACGTCCCCTACATCTGCGCGAGCTTGCCTTCAATCGTTGCTGTGATGAAGAAGGCCTCATCAATCCATGGCTGGACGCGTGCCATCAGAACTGCTTCTTTGTGTCGCGTTGCGTCTACCTGCTCCTTAAGTGCTTTTGCATGTTGCATCCGTGGGAGACTCTGTGTAAGGGCCACCATCTGCACGGTCCCTTTTATATCATCATTTCTTTGTTGCAGCTCACTTTCCTCTATTTCCAAGCCCTATATGTTCGTGTCCTCCTACAAAGTGGTGAGGACCTCAAATGACTCTTCCAACAATTTGGTGTAGTCCTTCATTGCACTACTAATCTCCTCCATCCCTGATGTAATGGCGTTGGTGCATTGTTCCTTTACCTCCAGAGGAGTTGAAGGTTGTACCTTCAACTGCAGCTCTGCTATCTGAAGGTTCAACTCCAACTGAACCTTGGCCATCTCTTCTCGTGCCTCGTGCACCCCTGCTGCTAACTTGTGGATGCGCGCCTTCATTGGTGTCTCTACTGGGATGGCCAACTCAGGGACCATCTAGCAGACCTCCTCAACCACCTGCACCATCTTTCAGTTCTGCGCCACTACCTCGTCGTGCTACAGGCTCATTTGTTCCATGTTGATTCTTTTTTCACTCAACACTTGTAGCGCGCGGCCCTCCCTAGCCCGCAGTTCTGCAGTAACTTTGTCCTGCAGAACATAAAGTATCTCCTGAGGGAGTGCAACCATGTTGATTCCTACCCCTTTGAACACACTGACCGTAGGCCTGTCGGCCTCGTTTTCTATACCCAATGCCCCCTCTGGCAGCGCTATTGTGTTGGTCGTGCAAGCACATAGCATTTCCTTAGTCACAGTCATTCCTACTGCAAGACTAGTTGAAAGAGTACCAGCCTGAGGAGTGCGCACCTGCAACTCTTGAATCTATGCCCGGAGGGCCCCCAACACAATCTGATTCTCCTCTACCAACTGCTGGAGGGCCCCCTATATTTTGCAGATCTCCTTCCGTGAGGGTGATCAGGTCGAAAGAAGGCTTAGAAGCTTTTGACTTCTTTCGTATCCCCACCTGCTATCTCGGGCGCTGGCACTTTAACTGTGTAGTTCTTGTTTCTCGGTATGTGCCACCTTCCTCTATCTTAGACTCTTCCTCGAGTGAGGGCAACTTATGCCCCTCACACTCCTTCTCTGCTACCTATTGCTGCTCAGTTGTTGCTGCCTCTTTTCTTCTCTTCTCTACCAACTACGCCATTCATATTTTTGCCTCCTCCTTCTTCCGTTGTGCAGCATACTTTTCCGTTTCTGTCGTGGAGATGGCTAGAGCACACCATTCCAGTGGCCATGACTCCAATACAGCAAATATGACATCATCCATGGCCAGGTACTAGAGTTGATTCCACTTCTTCACGGGGTCCTTGTACGCCCTGATGTAGACATGGTGGAAGTCTGCCTTGAACTTTGAAGCTTTGTAGGCTATTGTAGGCAGTGGGTGATAATCGTGGCTTGCGGTTAATCCCCATTCTAATGTTCATCTCCATGAACACCTAGAATATCTTATTAACTCGAATCTAGTGCGTGTCTTTAGTGACCCATAGTGAAGCGTACTTCGCGGACTTCGGGAGATCCCTCACAATTGTGGGGAACTAGTTGTCCTTGGGCAATTCCCCAGCCACCAGCACTATGGACAGCAGAAGCTAGGCATGGTGGAAGGTTTCCCTCTGTTCTTGTGCCTTACGGCAATTTTCCAGGAACTCCTAGCATAAGAATTCAGAACAGTTAAACTGGACCCCCTCTACGCACTACTCGGCAAATGCAACCACCAGCACGGGCACCTCATCCGTGCAGCACTTCCGCATGACCTTACCTGCCAGTATCTGAGTCGCAACTCTAACTGCCTTGTTGTTGATATTGGAGATCATGTAGCCCCTCTTTTTCTTCTCCAACTTATATTTCTTTTTCATGGCCTCCGCGAAGGCGAAATCATTGCTTTTACCCTCTGAAATGTCTGTTGGGTCTTCCCCTTTACAAGGGAGTCAAATAATTCTATGGATCAGGTGATCCGTGATGGGGATGGGCTCCTCTAGCCACAAACACCCATCATGCACCAGGAAGAATAGCTCCCTAATGACGAAGATAGTTATTGGGGCGCGATGGTAATGTGGCACCCAGAGCAGGTTCAACAACCCTGCCTTTTCGACTCCGCGGAACCACTTGCGCAGCTCAAACTCTATGACTCCCGCTGCGATGTTTTTCTTCAACTTCATGAGCTGCGCAGTCACCAAGTGAGGGAATTTCTCGTGGTTGGCGAGATCCCAATCTTCGAACTTCAAACTCCGCACCCATCCCAGGTGAGCTCCTTCGAAAATGATATTGTCGGGTAGCAATGGAGTTTGTAGAAAGATTTTACTGTCATTGATATCCTTAGGCACCTTTGCCTTCCACTTCCGCGGAGGAACATATGCAGGCAGCCTAGTTAGAGGGTCTGCACCCTCGCTTTATTCCTCCATGTCTTCGTCCTCATCCTCTTTTATCAGTATATCCTTAAGGTCTTCCTCCTCCTCATCAGTTTCCAAATTAACCACTTTCCCTTTTTCTTCCATGGTCAATTTAGTTATCAGCGGGTTTCGAGGGGACATGCGCACCAGAATCATGGGTTGCTTATCTTTCTTGGGTTTCAGCGTGTGCGATGATTTAGGGATTTCTACAACTATCTGAATGATCTCAGGGGCATCTTCTACTGTCATGGCCTGCACAGCCTCTTCAGTGGTCATTTCTCCGATTTCTCTGGCTTCTTCAAACGCTGCCATTTTATTTGTCCAAAAATCTCTTAACTGCTCAACTTAGTGCTCAAACAACGCTCTCAACAGGTTAAACAGGTCTTGTTTCAGAATACTTTGGACGCTCGACAGCTCAATTCTAAAATGACCAAGTGTTATTTGTTGGGCAGCCTTTTCCAATTTATAGTGCCTTTTGAATTTGAATATGATCATTCCCCCCAAATCTTGTTCATTAATGCTCCCTTGGTGGCAGATTTTCCCAAATCTAGCCCATAAAGCCTGCCTTAAATGCATGCCGTCCGCTCCATTTGATCGCAAACCAAGCATCACATCGTGAATAGTGACTATAACAATCACTTTCTAGATAACCCATGCGGCAGCGCAACAACTCTTGCGTTGTCGCGGACCTTCTCACACTTCGCTCTTGCGTGCATTCCCGTCATCGCGTAGCTCTCGGGCAAGGTAGTTTATAGTCCCGCACCTCCTTTCAACTGCCTAGAGTGCTAAGGTTGTGCTTCCCACAGCTAGTCAGGTGGTCGGCCCACCTGTATACAGCTTCAACCGACCATCAATCACTTTTCCTGGAAAAAGTCTACCTTTTAACTTTATTATCTGCA
The DNA here is from genome assembly GCA_000404065.3 of Pinus taeda. Lineage (NCBI taxonomy): Eukaryota > Viridiplantae > Streptophyta > Pinopsida > Pinales > Pinaceae > Pinus > Pinus taeda. The sequence continues at coordinate 25,205 of APFE030610865.1, read as the reverse complement.
TCGCGCACTTCACCATCTGCATCGCGCCACCATCGGTGATCCCTCTAGTAATATACGGTCCAATCCAAGGCATCAAACTAATCAAATCCCAGCGTTAGTCTCCAAATTTATCATCATAATCGTGTGCGCCCTATCACTATAGTCTTTTCATCAAGAAAATCACTTTTTATTCCTTCCTCAAGCTTCTTGACTTCTGCTTCCACCAGAGTGCTTTCCTCCCTCAAGTGAACTTTTTCCTTCATGAGTTCTTGGAGCCTTAGATCACCCTGTTGGATCTCTTCATCAGGTCCCAAGCGTTCTTCTTCTTTCAACTGCGTGATCCCTTCTTCCAAGGCTCTGCGATCCGTCATATCTGTGGGCGCTGCTATGCGCAGACTAGGAATAATATACTTCATCGGCATTACAACGTTTGCTCCATAGGCTAGCCTAGAAGGTGTTTGTCTCGTCAATTTTTGCATGTTTTCCTATAAGCCCATAAAATTGTTGGTACACGCAGGTCCCAATCACTTCGCTGTGCATTACATACCTTGTTCAGTGCTTCGCATACTTCGTTAAATGCTTCTGCGTGGGTGACCTTCTGCATACTCGTTCTTTCCATACTCTGTCATTCCAACTTGATGGACCGTTCGCGCAATTGCCCCCCCCCCCCAACACGCTTATTGACCGTATTCCCCAATGTGAAGTTCATGTGCATCCGCGCAGGTTGTTTACCATTTGCTTGTACCCAGCTGGACAGATGCGCGTGCGGACCATCCCGTCCATTGTATTTATCTGCTAGTTGCATCTTAGGCTTCCCAAAACGCATGCGCATCATTCTCTTGCATTCGTGCCAGTCCTCAAAGTTTCTTTTGTGTGTACCCCACCACCTCGTGGGTGTAGCACGCAATTCCCAATTCAAGGCTTCGAAACGTTGTTTTTGTTGAAATGTGGCAACAAGAATATTCCAATTTTAATTTGTCCTTGAATTAAAATTGTGAATTAAAATCGAATTTAGTCTCACTAGCTGCTTGGAAATAGTTAATTAATTCATTATGGATTAATTAGTTGGAGAAATTCAAGTTAGAAGTCTTTCTGAATTCATGCAAGAGTTATCCCTTAAATTAAGGAGATAAGATTGAGTTATATGTGAGTTGTAATTAGTTAGCTCAATTACTGAGTTAAGTCCAGTAAATTAGTTCCAAACTGTTTGAGGAACTAATTGTGAGTTATTAGTCAGTTGATGCATGCATGCACTCAACCAGTGTACTCCAGATAACTGAAGATTCCCTCATCAAAAACTCATGCATGTCTATTCTGAGAAAGACCCAGTTGAGCTAAATGTCAAGGACGGTGTACTATCAGTTTCATGTGTTTTCCTATAAAGGAAACTCATGCATGCAGTCAAGAAAAGGTTCCTTGAGGATTGCACAGTTTTATAGTGTGTAAGAGTAGTGTTCCACTTGGTGAGGTGAGAATCATCCACTAGCAACAGCGCAAGGAAATAGGAGCTTGGAGGGAAGAGAGGAAGGCTTGTGAGAAGCCTGGATTGTCTTTGAGCGTCTGTGAGGATTGTATTGAGAGCTGGCTAGCTGTGAGAGCTAAGTCTTTGTATGATTCCTATGTATTTATACCTTGTATCATAATATAGATAATGGGGTTTTTAGCTGAGGCTTTCCCCAAAGTATTTTCATGTGTATTATGCATTGATTCTTCTTCTTTTGGTTATATGTGTTCAGCTCGATCTTTCTCAATCTTTAAGCTTCCGCAAATTGATAGTAGAAGTAGATTATAATATTTTGCTTTGGTATATTGCATTATCGGGTTAATCTACAGTCAGATTTTCTACATGATCTTAGAACGAGATTTGTAGAGAATTTGCAGAATTTCTACATGGTATTAAAGCCTAATTTATCGGAGCTGTGAATAGTATACGGAGAAGATAATTCGAAGTTTGAAGTTCGGGGTTGTAGGTGCAAATCAAATTCCTATCATACTTCAAGGTTGGCCAATGGCGTTCTATGGCTTGAGACTCGAGTATGCCTTGGAAGGTAGCTCAATTACATAGCATGGTGGAGGTTGTATTAGAAGACAATGACTTGAAGGAATTAATTGATCAAGAAATCCAAAAGACAGCTTCAACTAATGCACAAGAGTTGGCTGAGTGGAAGAGGTGTGTGGCGAAGGCGAGATAGATCATCCTGGAGGGAGTTCGAGACCATATTGTCTCGAGTCTCCATGGGAAGGATACTCCATATTTAATGTGGAAGACGTTGAAGGACCTCTACCAGATTAGTAGCGACTAGAGGAAATTCGTGCTCAAAGAATCAAGATGGAGAAGGGTGATACTATTTCCATATATCTGAAAAAGCTAACCACCTGTAGAGATGAGCTTAGAAGTGTGGGAATAACTATTGTCGATGATGATATGGTGAGCCTCGCTCTGCTTGGCCTTCCAAAGAGCTAGAATAACTACCAGGACTCTGTGAATGGAAGGGAGAAACTGCTAGATTGGGAACGACTGTGGTCGGATCTAATGCAGGAGGAGATCAGGAGGAGCACATGAGATGGTTCTTCATCCAAGGATGATGATGAAGAAAATCTGGCCTTAGCGAGTGAGGCAAGGAAAGGAAAGGAGAAGGTTTCCCATTCCAAATCGAATTCTTCTCATGGAGGGAAGAAGGGTGACAAGTCTAAAGTGAGATGCTTTAATTGTCACGAGATGGGACATTATGCGACTAATTTCCCATCGAAGAAGTCCAAGAAGGGATCCTCGTAAGGGTCGGAAGGTGAGGAATTAGCCTCTCAGTTCAAAATGGACTTTACCCTCATTGCATGCATGGTGTCTTGACAGTGAAGCCTCATTCCACATGACCGGCGATAAAATTTTATTCAGTACCTTGGAGGAGAAAGACCTCAAGATGCACATAGAGATGGGTGACGATGGAAGGCATAGTGTCTTAGGAGTAGGCATGGTTTCTTTTGAGAGGGAGTGTGGAGCTCCTATCACCTTGACAGATGTGAAGTATGTGCCTGGACTGAAGAAGAAATTGGTATCGGTTGCGATGTTGGAGGGAAAAGGCTACGATGTTGTCTTCTGTAAGGGAAAGGTTTTCCTTAGACACATCACCATGAGACAAGTGAAACAGATCGGTTCACGAGTTAAGAACCTGTATGCTCTTGAGGTTCAAGATGCATGCAAAGCCTTGAGGAGCAAGGAAAATGTTAGAGACTTGGTGGTTGAGAGGGAGTAAATTACCTCTCAACATGCAGCACCAAAAGAAGTCTCAGAACAAGCAGAGAGGAGACTGAGTGAAAGATACACTCATGCAGATACCTCCATTAAGGGGGGATTTCAATCCAAGTGGGTAGAGGGATCACATGCAACCATACCTCTAGATGTGAGGTGGGACGATGTGAAGTGATAGTCCTAAGAAGGCTGAAATGGGGCAGGGTCCATCGAGAGGTTTTATCTCATGGATCATACCTTGCTATGGGAGCCCAAAGTACATAGTAGTGCGAGGAATCAGTGGGATTGATGCAGTCAAAGATCAAAGTGACAGAGGCTAGAGTAGTCAGATATTGAAGAGTGCAGAGAAGGATTGACAACAGTGCAGAAAGGCAGAGTCAGCCGAAGCAGAAAGTTTTCAGTTGACAGAGGCAATAGCAGTCAGAGACTTTGATGACAAATGCATCATACTCATTCAAGTTGGATGTTTTTTTGGTTTCTGGAGTCGTTGGAGCAACAATACTACAGAGAAGTGTTGCATGCATAACATTCCAAAGGTTCACAATCGGGATCAAGTTGAATTCCTTTATTGTTGAGAGGGAGTGTTGAAATGTGGCAACAAGAATATTCCAATTTTAATTTGTCCTTGAATTAAAATTGTGAATTAAAATCGAATTTAGTCTCACCATCTGTTTGGAAATAATTAATTAATTCATTATGGATTAATTAGTTGGAGAAATTCAAGTTATAAGTCTTTCTGAAGTCATGCAAGAGTTATCCCTTAAATTAAGGAGATTATCCCTTAATTAAGGAGTTAAGATTGAGTTATATGTGAGTTGTAATTAGTTAGCTCGGTTTACTGAGTTAAATTCAGTTAAATTAGTTCCAAAATATTTGAGGAACTAATTGTGAGTTATCAGTCAGTTGATGCATGCATGCACTCAACCAGTGTACTCCAGATAACTGAAGATTCCCTCATCAGAAACTCATGCATGTCTATTCTGAGAAAGACCCAATTGAGCTAAATGTCAAAGACAATGTACTATCAATTGCATGTGTTTTCCTATAAAGCAAACTCATGCATGCATGCAAGAAAAGGTTCCTTGAGGATTGCACAGTTTTACAGTGTGTAAGAGCAGTGTTCCACTTGGTGAGGTGAGAATCATCAACTAGGAATAGCGCAAGGAAATAGGATATTAAAGGGAAGAGAGGAAGGCTTGTCTGAAGCCTGGATTGCCTTTGAGCATCTGTGAGGATTGTACTGAGAGCTAGCTAGCTGTGAGAGCTAAGGCTTTGTATGATTCCTATGTATTTCCACCTTGTATGATAATACAGATAGTGGGGTTTTTAGATGAGGCTTTCCCCAAAGTATTTTCATGTGTATTGTGCATTGATTCTTCTTCTTCTGGTTATATGTGTTCATCTTGATCTTGCTCAATCTTTAAGCTTCCGCAAATTGACAGTAGAAGTAGATTATAGTATTTTGCTTTGGTATATTGCATTATCGAGTTAATATATAGTCATATTTTCTACATGATCTTAGAACGAGATTTTTAGAGAATTTGTAGAATTTCTACAGTTTTTTCCTCCCTTTCAAATCTGTCCAAGAAAGCATCTACCTCACCTAATCCATCATAAGTAGGCAAATCTCTCATTTCTGTTGATATGCATCGCAGTGATCTTGTCATCATGTTACAGTTTAACGTGGTTACCTCATGTAATCGTTTTGCCATCATTCTATCTCTTCATCTAAATCTGAAGTACATGAGCTTTCGCGCTCCCATGAAATATGTCCATCTGCGGTAGGATTTACCTAGTCTTGCTATCACGCAGTTATTTTGTAGATGCAGTCCAAATCGTCGTTGCTTTCATAGTCGTGCACCAGCCCGGTGTAGCGCGATCCTTCTGCAGGGTCCAAGGGTATAACTATGTGCAAATACTTATTCTCAAAAATCATCTTGTGCTTCTTTAGATTAATCACCCCATTCATGTCAGTGACCTATTCAATTCCTAAGAGCGTGGGGTAGGGATTGTTGTCATCAACAATCTCTATCACTTCAGAATCTGCTAGCGCGCTCGCTCCTTCAATATCCACGGTGATTCCTTGCAATCTCCCCATAGGTATTATCTTTTGCTGGTTTGCCATTCGTAGCTGGATAGGAGACCATTGCAGTGTAGGCCTTCCCATGCACTCCCATGTCTGCTTCGGCAGAACGTTCGCGTCCGATCCTAGATCCAGAATTACTTAGTCCATCTCATATTCTCCAATCTGCACAGTTAGCCTCATTTCTCTTCCCATCCTCGTCGCATGCTTTCCAATCTTCTGAACTAAGCACGGTTCTCCATGCACGGTCCTAGCGCATCTGTTAATGAGTTCCTGCAATCCTTTTACAGCCTTACTGTCGCGCAGTAGCTTCATGCATGTTTCTAGGAACGTCGTAAGCATAGATGGGTCCATTTCTAGCTCCGATCTATCAGTGAAGCTCTTTTTAGATTCCATGAAGGTTTCCTTAGTGTGCTCCAAATCAAACTCTACTTCTTTTGTCGGAGCCTTGCGAACCCAAGTACCATCTTCGAGTTGTTTGTCTTTATCATCTCCCATCATAATTCCACTTAGGAGCATAAAGTTCACATTTGGATCTTCCTTGCGCAACTCAAACCTCATCATCTACAGGTTTTGAGTCGGGGGAGGTGGTAGCGCTCCCTTGTCACGTATCCTCCGCGACCTCTTCTAGGTCCTCCTCCACCTCAGCCTTGGCCTTGCTTGCGCCCCTAAAATCCAGTTCGTGCCACTCTTGCGTTCTAGTCAAGTGGTCGCGATTCGGCCTGAACTCTGTAGGTGGGAGTTCTATCCATCATCAGCTCATAGCTTCTACAAGTGAACTCATTATGTCCAACCGATCTACAAAAATTACAGAACAATTGTTGCGAATTCTGCATGTACTTCTGTAACAAATGGTAGTTGTCTATAGCATGCGTTCCTCCTATTTAACAAACCATGCACCATAAAGAAGGCGTTGCGCTAGGTCTTTCTTATGCCTGCAGTCTTAACAACATCGGTCCTCCTCCTGCAAGGTAATTCGCAAACACATGGCAGTGGTCCTTATCATGACCCTAACCGTTGCATTTTATGCACCATAATTCTTCGCGCACTTTCGGGCAAGCTGTCCTATCCTGTTTTAGACTATGCATCTCAAGGCATAAGTTTTTCAATTGTGTGTGGATCTGTTGAACTCCCAAGTTAGGATCCTGCATCGGGATCTCATGCAGCCTCATCGCGATCTCCAAGGCCTCTGCTTGAGTTGTTAACCTTTGTTGTGACAATGCGTTCCTCAAATGCGGCGTTAGCGATGTTACAAACCATTTTCGGTGTTGTCCATCTGTCAAAGTCATATTAGCTTCGTGAATCGTGCACTTTAGCCTCTGATCCAACTCCCAAGGAGTCTCGCCTAGTAGCATTGTGATCTCTTTGAACCCAATGATCGACTGCGGCTTTGACTTCGACTTGCTAAATTCTTTGTTCAGCGCAATTTGGATATCTGCGATCCCCGCATTCGAATTGTCATTAGAATGCTTAATATACCAAGTCAACGCGCAATCCTGTAGAGCGCTGACCAGCATCGCTTTCTTTATATTATACTTTGTAACTCCCCGCACTTCCCATACAGCCCTTATCACAAACCAAAACTAGTTCAGATCTTCATTTCCTACTCCCTTGAACACAGGAAACTTTATCGTGTTTGCCATATTAACTCGATGTGGTGGCGAAGGTGGTATGAGTGAAGATGGAGGTAAAGGCGGTGAAGCTGGTGGTGGTGTGGGTGGGGGTGGTATGCGCAAAATCCTTTGCCTTATCAAATTGATCACACTTCACAGAAAGACCTTCACATGTTGTTCCTCATCCCCTCGCGGAGGTGAAATCAAAGGGCTGTTCTCTGGTCCCTTACTTCCTTCGTTTCTGTAGGTTTTTCCACTTCATGTAGCTCCAGACATCAAAGTAATTGCATAACCCTCTTTTCACACAATAACATTTTAATCCAAGTATTTAGAGATTTTACGTACTTACCTCGCAGTCCTTTGAGAAAGCGTCACTCTGGCTCGCTATAGCTAACTAAAGTATCTACCGTGAACTCAGTAATGAATCCTCCTATAATCCAATAGAGCTAGTGATCAATAGCGCGCGTGATCTTATCCTCAAATGCTTCCAATCTGTGCACCAATTCTAGGGTCCACACAATAGGTTTATCGAGCTTGCACCTTCCTTGGCTATCTGCTAGATTCGAGATCCATTCATATAGCTTAGTAGGGAAAGATACGAAGAAAATTTTGTGGATCTCTGTGTATAAGTAGCAGCCTAACCACTCTTCTTTTGATAGTCACGGATTGTTGTTTTCTTGCACCGCGAACTCGTGAATCTTCCTATCCAACCAGTGTTCAATTCCTTTCTTTGTTGGATTCCAGTGATATGACATTAGACATCTTTATGTGGATCCCGGTCCCAGCAACAGAACCATTTGTTGGCTTGTTGGGGCCTAACCCAAGTTAAGAGTTAATTAGCCAAACAAATCCCTGTACCACTAGACCTTGCGACAACAGCCCGCGAGCGCAGATTGAGGTCTCACCCGAAGCAGCAAGGGGGGATGTTGGAACCAAGTTTCCACACCCTTGAGATGTCTGAAGGGTCGGTTTAGTCCAACTGTAAATACCTTCGTGCAGGTCACTTCGTGCACTATCCTGACCTACGAGGCATTCGCGCTTTGTTATACTCGCCTTCGCGCAGCGCTAACCAGAGGCTGAGATGTTTTGGCACTGCTAAAGCAACGATCTGCGCTATTTCCCCAAGTCACACCACAGATCTTATTTATCTTCTTATAACAGTTAGTTATCTTCATGTAAACAAATACTTTATCTTATATTCGCTTTATCAACACATTCATATAAGTTCGCGCATCATATAAACAACAGAGATGGAAATTATACCCAATACATTCAATGCATAAAACAATGAAAGATACACAGAAATGATGTATAACTTCTCTTTATTACTTCTCCAAAGATTACAGACTCAACCCGCCCTGTGCACTGAACTGCAGGGGTCCGCGCACTCAGCTGCAGAGCCTTTTCCTACTCTACGACCCAAAGACTCGACTTTTCACTTCAACTTAGACCCATTGCTTCATCTTCTCTTAGATTGTTCGATTCTTAGATCTCTTTACAACTTAGAGCCTCACTCTATTTATACAATCCCATGGTCCATAGACCATGGGTAGAACTCTCATGCCGACATTACATTACAAAAGTAAGGGCGGACAACCCTATGACTCAATTACAACTTCGCGCTCTGCGCCCACAAATCGCGGAGTCTTTACATCGGACTTAGTCAAAACTTGGGCTTTAAGCCTCAAAACTTGCCTTGGGGGATCTTGTGCCCAACACCCTACTGATGAGCTCTGGGGTGAGATCTATAGTGAGCCCTCTAAGTATAATAGTGGCATGGATTCTGTTGTGTGGAGTGAGGGAATGAGCAAATTGTTGAGCCACCTCATCATCATACCCTGTGAATTTTTTGAAAAACCCCATCCATTGGTATCTTATAAAGATTTCAAGCACATGGGGGTGTTTTTGTATCCTCACAGTGTTTGTGGGTTCTCTCCTATTAAACCCTCCTATCATCTTGTTTGTGAGGCTTGAGGAGGAAATGAGAGGTTTGACACAAGAATTTTAAATTCAAGAGAAAATAGAGTTTCCCGTGTATGTAATATACCTCCCATAGTTGTTATATCCACTAGCTTTTAGAGCATTTCTAGTTCATTTGCTTGTAAATGGGGATGGATTTTCAAATCCTACCTCTTCAGAATGGTGGCAGTGGATACTTCTCATGATATTCCCTCTTGAACCCCTCTCTGCCTATCTTGTAGACTGCCTCTGTGTATCCTGTAGACTGTTTCTGTAGGAATTCTTGCGCATGCTCCTGTAGAAATTCTCTTGCAGAACAATGGATCCTTGCTTCCAATGGGTGGCCAGAGTTATGAGAGCAACTTGAGTGAGGGAGTTTCAAGGAGGTGAAATGCATGAATGCATGCAAACAATGTTTCGTTTCCCACTGCTCATAATCATCTCCCACCTCATAGATCCGTAGTTAACCACTTCTTGTCCTACTCATCCTTTGTCTTTGAGTTGACTGCAACCACATAAGAGAGGACACTCGGTTTTGTATGTGATGACTGAATGAAGGTGGCCAGGTTAACTAGCCACCTTTTCACTTACAAACCAACTACCTTGTAACCTTTACAACTTTTGATCAAATTATGCATATGAGTGTGATTCGAATTGGATCCATAAAGAATAATTAACAGAGCCATGACTATACCAGGTTGGGACAGACTTCAAAGAATTTTCAACAGCGATCAAAAACACCTCTAAACCAGTAGCAATGGCAGCCAGCGTGGAAGGACGAGGACCTCGGTCAAAGCGCACTGATCGAGGCCCATGGAGACTACACAGGAGGCGAAATTAGCCCTTGGGAGGCCCAGATCGAGAAACAAAGGAGGTTTTTTATGCGCGATTAGTGCTTATCGCGAATCGCTAGGCGAAAACCCTCAAAATGGGGAAGCCCAGAGCACTCAATCGCGTGGGAACCAGAAAACCATGGGAAAAAGGGCTAAGCGCTAAAGGTGGGACCTGCTCCAAAATCGGCGGTATTGATCGGGGGCATCCATGGGCAGTAAGTAGTTTTGATGAAAAAGGAGCGATTCCACTCAGCGCCCGATGCATGGCAAGCGGAGGAGAGAGAAAACCGCTACTCATCGCACGCTAACAGTCAAGCTAGTCAACTGCGTGGGACGAGCGAACGACGTCGGATCTGGGGGCTGCAGATCTAATGGTTGAGATCGCGCCCGATGGAGAAGACAGAATTGATGGGGGATTAAGCTGCGATATGAAAGAATTTGAAGTTCGGATTGACCGCCATGATGGAAAAAGACTCATTCCATGACATAACCAAAGAAATGAACCAACGACGCAGGTTGGCGCAGTTCACAAGAGGACAAGTGGCCACTCCCTGTGAGCCTGATGATGACACAGAGAACAGGGAACTCCCAGCGTAGCTGCAAGAAGGCGATCTGACGAAGGTGGAAGAGGAACCGAATCGCCATGACCCGAATGGATTAAAAGCCATGCACAGAGAACAGAAAGGGACGGAAGAGTCGGGAACCCAGAGAGGAACACCGAAGATAGAAGACAGAGAAGAGAAAGAATCAGTGAAGCAAAAAGCAGAAAGAAGACAGAGGGCCGAGCTGATCAAAGGCAGTGTTGAGCACTAGAGAGCTTGAGAGATTCAAGCCATCCCGGAGAGGATCTGTCAAACTAGAGAGGTCAAAGAGCTGGTAGAGAAGAGAGTCTGTGTACTCCAGTGGTTTGGGGAATCCAATAACCACCGTGCCAAGCTAATTTGTTTCAGGAGACTCATATTGAGCTCCTTCATTGTAATTCTCTGCTTCAAGACACAATAAAAAGAAGGCCACCACTGGGAGCTGTACCGGAGATGTAGCCCTGGAGGATAGGGTGAACTCCTTATTAAAATTTTGTGTTCTTGTCTTTGCTTATTGTATTTCTCTGTTGTTTTCCATTTCAAGTGTCTGTGTATTTGCAATTTGATTGATCTGTTGCTTAAATAACATAGACACACACACCAACATATGAGTTTGTAATACCTTCATTTAATAAATTATTAACTGAGATCACTCATAGGGTGATTATCAGATCAAGTTGTATCAGAGCGCTAGGTTGTAAGGTTAGACAAGCTTGTGTTGGTTTAGTTGTTGAATGCTCACTAGATCAAAGTTCAAATTAGGATAAGGAGAGTTGGTCGAAACTAATCCTGAAATTGGGAGAGTTTATCCTCGGAAGGCAATGTCAGAGGAAGGTTCTGTGGGGCCAAACCCTCAATTCATAGAGAGTTTCCTAGCTATGAAGTCTATGGTAGAAGAAATGTATAGGGACTTTAGAAAGCATAAGGATGAAGATTCATTAGGTTCTAAACAAGATAAAGAAGAAGATGAGTCTCATTCCCAGGACCACTCAAAAGGAAAAGGGAAAGGAAAACTTTCTTACACCTCCTAATAGCCCTGTGCATAATAAGAAAGCATCGTTGATTAAGCTAGATGTTAAATTTGACTTGCCTATATATGATAGAGAACTAAATGCTGAAAAGTTGGACAATTGGATTAGACAAATTGATGTGTATTGCAGAGTACAGAACATTGATTCAGATAAGAGAAAAATTCAGCTGGCAAGCCTACGCCTAGGAGGCACTGCCTTGGTTTGGTGGGAAGGCAGAACCAATGCTGACATGAAAAGACATGGTAAGACCATCTCTATCTGGAGTGACTTTGTTTCTGCAATTAAGAAGCAGTTATATCCATTGGCCTACATGCAACAAGCCATCATGAGTTGGCAAACTCTTCGGCAGTTGAAAGGGCAAAGTGTGCAAGGGTACACTCAAGAATTTAGAAAGAGAGCATTGATTCTAGGGATC
>APFE030610865.1:1389-11572 GCA_000404065.3 Pinus taeda | reverse complement strand
AACTCTCAAAATGTGAATTTGGAAAAACATCTCTAAATTATTTGGGTCATATAGTAGGGGGTGGTGAATTGAAAATAGATCCCTCTAAAGTGGCAATCATTGTAAAATGGCCTAAACCCAAGTCTGTTATAGAAGTGAGAAGCTTCTTAGGAGCAGCGCAATATTGGAGGAAGTTCATCTCTAACTTTTCCTCAATTGCAGCTCCCTTACATGCTTTGACAGGATTGACCAAGGTGTTTTAGTGGGAAGGCGAACATCAGAAAGCCTTCGACACCTTGAAAGAAAAGATTAGTACAACACCTGTACTAGCATTGCCTGATCTGCAAAGACCATTTCAAATCCAAATAGATGCCAGTGACTATGCCATGGGAGCAGTGTTGACACAACACGGTAAACCCATATGTTATCATTCAGAGACTTTTAATCCTATAGTAGTTAACTATCCTACATATGATAAAGAATTTTATGCATTAGTTTAGAGTGTGAAAAAGTGGAAACATTATTTAATGGGCAAAGAGACAGTAATACATATTGATCATCAACAACTTCAATATCTACACTCCCAAACTAAGTTGCAGTAATCAAGACATTACAGGTGGATGGGTTTTCTGCAACAGTTTCATTTAGTCATCAGATATAAAAAGGGCATACACAACAAAGTTGCAGACATGTTATCTAGACCTATTATAAATGCATCTACTATAAGCATAATTTGTATACAGAAAGCTTCATGAACAATATGCCAGATTAGATTTTTAAAGAATGTATAATGCAACTTTGAGTCAAGCAAAAAGGTAGAAGAATGAATTTATCATATGAGGACCGACTCTTAATCATTATGGGAACCTGGATCCACAAACAGAGAGAGTCAGAATAATTAGAGAGGCACACACTTCTCTGATATCAGGTCACTTTGGGGTAAGTAAAATAGTTGCACAGCTGCAAAGATTTTGTTATTGGCCAAAAATGAATGAGACAGTTTCTAGATATGTAAGACGGTGTATTATTTGTGCTAAAAGCAAGCCCAACGATAGAAAACTAGGCTTGTACACTCCATTACCAGTTCCTTCTCACCCTTGGGAAAGTGTTTCCATGGATTTTATTGGAGGACTGCCTAAATCTAGGAAAGGTCATGATTATTTGTATGTGGTTGTGGATAGGTTTAGAAAAATGTGTATTTTGATACCTTGTAATAAACAGATTACAGTTGAACAAACTGCAAAACTATTATTTGAACATGTATGGGTTCATTTTGGATTACCCACTTCTATTGTATCTGATCAAGACACCCGATTTGTGGGGAGGTTTTGGTCAAGTCTGTGGGGGCTAATGGACCCCCAACTGAAGAAAAGCACAGCTTTTCATTCACAAACTGATGGCCACAAAGAGGTAGTTAACAGGACACTGATCCAATTACTCAGAGGATATTGCAGTAAACATCCTAAGCTTTGGGATGAACATTTGTGTTATGTGCAGCATGCTTACAACAGAGCAAAACACTCTTCGACACAAAGATCTCCTTTTGAGACCTGTTTTGGTTTCATACCAAGGTCTCCCTTGGAATTTGTCTTTGGTAAAGGTACCACAGTTGATGGACATAGTGATGTGGACAAGGCAACTAGGGTCATTGAACAGATCAAGGAGATCCACCAGGCAGTACAGGAACAGCTGGAAAAGAGCCAAGCCAGATACAAGGATAGGCATGACAAGCATCGAATGGAGCATACGTTTCAAGTTGGAGACCAGGTCTGGTTGTATATCAACAAGGACATGATGCAAGGTGAAGGTAAAAAGCTAAAGCCTATCAGGTGTGGACCTTTTAGGATACTTGAGAAGATTAGTGAAAATGCTTTTTTCCTTGATCTACCAGCTTACATGCACATCTACTCAGTCATAATGTAGATTGCTTGAGATTGTTTGAACCTTCAATGATTGAGGATCCTGAAGAGCAAAGTCAATTGCCTTCTATTGATGACATACTACCTGAATATCTAAATGAATTGCAGGAAGACATAGTCTTGGACAGGAAGGTGAGGACAACGCGCAGAGGAGATGTTGAGTACCTCAGAATTGGACTCAAAGGTTCAAAGCCGAGCGGTTCAAAATGGATTGAGATTAGGCAAGTGAGACAACAGTACCCTCACTTAATCGATGCTTGAAAGAAAACCAACTTTTGGTGGTCCAAAAGTTTTTCAGTGGGAAGGTCGTGATCTGAATTGGATCCATAAAGAATAATTAACAGAGCCATGGTTGTACCAGGTCGGGACAGACTTCAAATAATTTTCAACATCGATCAAAAACACCTCTAAACCAGTGGCAATGGCAGCCAACGTGGGACGACGAGGACCTCAGTCAAAGCGCGCTGACCGAGGCCCATGGAGACTGCGCGGGAGGCAAAATTAGCCCCTGGGAGGCCCAGATCGGGAAACATAGGAGGTTTTCGATCTAGGCGAAAACTCTCAAAGTGGGGAAGTCCCAAGCACTCAGTCCTGTGGAAGCCGGAAAATCGTGGGAAAAAAGGCTAAGCGCTAAAGGTGGGACCTGCTCCCAAACCCGCGGTATTGATCGAGGGCATCCATGGGCGGTAAGAAGTTTTGATGAAAAAGGAGCGATTCCACTCAGCGTTCGACACGTGGCAAGTGAAGGAGAGATAAAATTGTCGCTCATCAAGCGCTAACGGTCGAGCTAGTCAACCGAACGGGACGAGCGAACAGCGTTGGATCTGGGGGCTCCAGATCTAACGGTTGAGATCGCGCCCGATGGAGAAGACGGAATTGATGGGGGATTAAGCCGCGATATGAAAGAATTTGAAGTCTGGATTGACCGCCACAGTGGCAAAAGACTCATTCCATGACGTAACCGAAGAAATGAACCGACGAAGCAGGCTAGCGCAGTTCACAAGAGGACAAGTGGCCACTCCCTGTGAGCCTGATGATGATGCCGAGAACAGGGAACTCCAAGCGCAACTGCAAATAGGTGATTCGACGAAGGTGGAAGAGGAACCGAATCTCCATGAGCCCGAATGGCTTAAAAGCCATGCACAGAGAACAGAAAGGGATGAAAGAGTTAGGAACCCAGAGAGGAACACCGAAGACAGAAGACAGAGAAGAGAAAGAATCAGTGAAGCAAAAAGCAGAAAGAAGACAGAGGGTCGAGCTGATCAAAGGCAGCGTCGAGCACTAGAGAGCTTGAGAGATTTAAGCCATCTCAGACAGAATCTGTCAGACCGGAGAGGTCAAAGAGCTGGTAGAGAAGAGAGTTTGTGTACTCCAGTGGTTTGGGGAACCCAAGAACCACCCTGCCAAGCTAATCTGTTTCAGGAGACTCATATTGAGCTCCTTCATTGTAATTCTCTGCTTCAAGACACTATAAAAAGAAGGCCACCACTGGGAGTTGGACCGGAGATGTAGCCCTAGGGGATAGGGTGAAATCCTTATTAATTTTTTGTGTTGTTTTTGCTTACTGTATTTCTCTATTGTTTTCCATTTCAAGTGTCTCTGTATTTGCAATCTGATCGATCTGTTGCTTAAATAACATAGACACACACACCAACATATGTGTCTGTGATACCTTCATTTAATAAATTCTTAACTGATATCACTCATAGGGTGATTATCAAATCAAAGTGATTGAGAGGGATACTTACCTGTGGTCTCGATACCATGCTGCAGTTGTCGAAGATCAACTGTGTTACATTGTTTATTTGCTGCATGGTCATTCTTCTTCCTCCTCTACTGGCTGTTGTCTGCTATCTGCTGTCTGGATCATCTTAGTGAAGACCTGTAGTTGATGATTGATATTTTGTGGGATAAGCTGCTACAGGACCTAACCAACCTACCATTCACCCTCGGATTGCTTCCTGTAGGTTTTCAGGGTATTCTGTAGGAATACATGGGATCCTGTAGAAAACAAGGTCTTCGCCTAAATAGAAGCAATGGAGTGGAAAATGGTAGAAATGATGGAGTGATGCATGGTAAGGAGTGGAGGAGATGGATATGTGTGAGGCAGGGTGCCCTTTAGATCCTCTTTTTGCTCCTTGACTGTCTTTCTTGTCCACCTGCAAATAACAATTACATCTTTTTATCTCTTTTTTTCTTTTTTTTTTGAAAAACACCTAGGCTGCCTCAGAGAGGTTTTCACCCTAGATGTTTGCCCTGGGCGCCTCAAGGAAGGTTTTTACCGAGGGATCTTCTTATTCTTTTTTCATTTTTTTCGTCATTGGGTCGCCTCACGAGGTTTTCAACCCAAACATGGGACTCGGGCGCATCATGGAGGTTTTCACCTGAATCCTTATTCTTTTCTTTCTTTTTTTTTCTTTTTTCAATGACCTGATGAGGGTGGAGCTGGAACTTGCTCCACCATCGTCATTGTCTTATTGATATTGTCAATGAACTCTTGTTTTGATAAAGGCCTCTTGTACATTTTCAATCGGTGTCCATTAACAAGAAATCGAATGGCTTCTTCATTTATAGTTCTGATTTGCACTGAACCATTATCATGGCATCTTTCCACCACATAAGGTCCAAGCCATCTTGTCCTTAGCTTGCCCTTGAAGTCTTTGTATCTAGAATCGTATAACAATGCCCAATCGCCCTCTTGAAACTGCTTCTCCTTAATATGTTTATCATGCCAGATCTTCCTCTAAAGCTGAACTACCTCTGTATGTAGGAGGGCCTGCATTCTGAATTCATCTAAGCCATTCAAAAGGAACATTATTTCTTTATGTGCATGACTGAGATCCAAATCTAGTTGGGTTGCCATCCTCAATGTGTTATATTCAAACTCAATGGGCAGCAAAGCCTTTTTCCTATAGACCAACTCATAGGGTGTAAATCCAGTGGTGGTCTTCCATGTTGTATTATAGGCCCAGTTGGCCTCAACTAGTCTCTTTTCTCAATCCTTCCTGTTGTTTCTCACTACCTTGGTTAAGATGCTCTCCAGTGCCCTGTTGGTCACCTCCACTTGCCCATAAGCTTATGGATGATAAGGAGTGGAGGTCCTATGCTTGATTTTGTGATGGTGGAGCAATTCTTCAATCATGTTGTAGGTAAACTGGTTCCCTTGGTCTGTGACTAGCTCTCTAGGGTACCCAAATTTGTAGAATACATTCTCCCTAAGGAACTCAACCACCTTCTCTTATGTTATTGCCTTAATCACTTTGGTTTCAACCCACTTAGTCAAATAATCAGTGCACACAATAATGTATTGGTTTTGCTTTGAAGGAGGGTTGATAGGTCCAATGAAGTCCATGCCCCACTTGTCAAATGGTTTGAAAGTCACTTGAGGTTGTAGGGGAACTTCATCTTTTGGAGTAAGCTTTCCCATCCTCTGGCACCGATCACACTGACTAATATACTTCTTCACATCCTGATGAAGAGTGGACCAATAATAGCTTGCTTGCAACACTTTGAATGTTGTCCTCTTTGTTGCAAAGTGACCTCCACAAGGCCCATCATGATAGGTCAGAAGGATGTCAAAAACTTCCTCTTCCCTTACACACCTTCACAAGATTTGATCTGGCCCAAGTTTGAAAAGATTACCCCCAATCCAGGTGAAGGGAGCACTTTTCCTTACTATCTTGCTCTTTTCTTTGGAGGGCAAGTTTGGTGGGAACCATGTTGATACCAAATAGTTTGCTATATCAGCAAACCATGGGCAGAGAACTGAAATAGCAAACAAATGCTCGTCTGGTAACTGATCATCCACCATTCCTTCTTCACCTGCAGGCAGATTCATCCTAGATAGAAAGTCTCCAACAACATTTTCCTTACCAGGTTTATCAACAATAGTTAGATCAAACTGTTGTAATAAAAGAAACCATCTATAATTCTAGCATTCACATCTGGTTTGTTCATTAAATATTTGATTGTGGCATGGTTAGTATGCACAAATGTTTGGTAGCATGTAATGTAATGCCTAATTTTTTTTAATGAATGCACAATAGTCAGGAGTTCCTTTTCGGTCACAGTGTAATTTAGCTCAGCCTTTGACAAGTTCTTACTGATAAAATAGATGGCATAGGGCAATTTATACTCTACCTGACCTAAGGTTGCTCCTATGGTTTGTATGAGGCATCAGCATGAATATGAAAAGGGAGGGCCCAGTTTGGGCATCCAAGAATTGGTGCAGTGGTAAACTGACCCTTTAAAATGTCTAAGGCCTCTTGACAGCTTTTTGACCATATAAACTCTGAATCTTTGGCCAGCAACCCAAATAAAGGAGAGGCCAACTTGCTGAAGTCCTTTATGAACCTTTGGTAGTATCTAGCTAACCCCAAGAAACTCCTGACATCCATCTGCTTTTGAGGAGGTGGGAACCTTTGGATGATTTCTATTTTGTTCGGGTCCACCTGCAGTCCTTGTTGAGATATTGAATGGCCTAGCACAGTCCCTTTAGTCATTAAGAATTCACATTTTTATGGACTGAGAGACAGGTTCATTTCAATGCATTTGTACAATACTTTCCCTAGGTTAGTCGGGGCTTCTTGAAAATCACAGTCATAAGGTGTAAAATTATCCATATAGATTTCCACTGAATCATGTACTAATTTGGCAAAAATACTCAAGACTGCTCTCTGGAAAGTGGAAGGAGCATTGCATAGGCCAAAAGGAAGGACCCTATAGGCAAAAGTACCCCAAGGACAGGTGAATGTGGTCTTATCCTGGTCTTTTGGGCAGATTTGTATTTGGTTGTACCCACTGAATCCATCTAGGAAAGAAAAGAACTTCTTCCCTGCCAGGCCATCTAGCACTTGGTCAATGAAGGGTAGGGGAAAATGATCCTTCTTTGTGGCTTTGTTAAACTCCCTGTAATCAACACAAATCCTATACTTACCATTTTTTTTGGAAACTAACACTAAAGGAGAGACCCACTCATTGTCAGAGATAGGGCAAATGAATCTTGCATCTAGCAGTTTTTGCAGTTCCTCTTTGACTATATCTTTAAGAGCTTGATTCTTCCTCCTTTATGGTTGCTTGACTGGCTTGCAAACTTCTTTGTTGTATATGTGCTGAGTACACATTGAGGGGTGTACTCCCTTCATTTCCTTGTAACTCCAAGCAAAGGCTTCTATGTTTTCTCTCAACATGTTGCATAACTTTTCCTCTTCGAGAGCAGAAAGAGATGGATTAATTTTCAAAGTTTTCTCTGGGCCAAATTCTATGGTTTTGACACGAAGTGGGTTGGAATTGGCCAAGCATAAGTCAATTGGATGATTGTTCTAAGTTTCCCTTACTTCTTCTTCTAATGGTAACGAGCTAGAAGTTAGACTTTGGAGCAGGTGTTCAGTTAAGTCATCCCCATCTTGTTTTCCTCCTCCTATGGTTGCTTCCAAAGCATAAAGTTGGGTTGAATAAGCCTTGTCTTCTTCCTCCTCCTCCAACCATAAAGGTATATCATGCTCTAGAGAAGGTTGAGCAAGAGGGTATAGGACTAACTGCTTGGACATATGCTCATTCTTAATGGTCATATTCCCAGCTCTATAGCTAATGTAAGCATCAGTTGTGGCCAACCATGGCCTCCCAAGGATGAGAGGGTAACCAGTAAGCTTAGCCTTAGGCTGGAGAACTAGAAAATTTGCAGGGTACTCCTAGGAGTCAATGGAGACCATCACATCCTCCATAATTCCCTCAGGGGTGACTGTGGAATGGTCTGCAAGTTGCAAAACTGTTGTGGTCTTCCTCAATGACCCTTGGAGGTTGAGCTTGAGCATGGTGTCCTTGGTCATCACATTAATGGTAGGCCCCAGATTAGTCAGAGTGTGTGGGACAATGGTGCCATTGATGTGCACATCTATGACAGGGATTCCAGGGTCCAAATATTTTGGACATATTACCTGCCCCAACATTAAGTCAAATAGCTGCCCAATGACATTAATGGTAGGGGCATCCCTTTTTCTTCTTCCTAGATGCTTGAAGCATTTCTCCTTAATCAACTTATTGTAAATGGGAACATCTTTTATTGCTTGGAGAAGGGGGATCTTTACACATAGATTTTTCAATTCTCCTAGAAGTTCAGTTTCTTCTCGGGTAGTCTAGAGTGGTTGAGCTAATCTCTCAAGAAAGGGTGGATTTACTTCAAGGTTGCTTTCCTCTCTTTCTTCCTCAACCTCCCTGTGTGGAGAGGGAGGTTGGTTATCTGGGAGAATTCTCCCAGATCTTAGGTTGATCTCTTGGATTTCTACAACATAAGCTGGGTACGATGTCTCTCCACTGTATACTTGTTGAGCCTGCCTCTTGTTTAGGTTTGGATTTGGCTGGGTAGGCATATGGGGTTGCTTGGGTGCAGCGGAGTGTAGGAGTTATGGTTGGGTAGGTGGTGGAGGCAATAGAGCTGGAGCATTGTTGTATTGGGGCCTCCAGCACTGGTGTGGGGTATTCCACTGAGGTTGTGGTGGAACATAAGGTTGAAATGACTGGTTGGCTGGCTGGGAATGATACTGAGATGAATAGGACCAAGAAGGGGGTGTAGACCAGGAAGGATGAGCAGGGCGTCCCCAAGAAGGTATAGTTGTGGTTTGATTGGGGTTGTAATATGCATGGGATGACCCTTGCATACCCTGAGGGTATGGTCTAGGCCCGGGAGGTCTCCTTTGGTTGATGTAGCAAAGCTACTCAGTGACCCCTTCAGCTCCTTGATATACAGCTTTGAGTCCAGGTAAAGAAGGGCACTTGTCTGTGGAGTGGTTTTTGTTTAGTCAATTTATTGTTATCTAAATTGCTAGTATTAATTGTCAACCCGGGGCTCGTAAGCTGATGAAGTGAGGGTGTACTATATGTACTTAAGTAACTTTCTTAGAGCTTTTGTTGTTTAGGGGGGTTGTTTATGATTAACTTATCTTCCTAAATGGAATGATGATTATAGACAAATGAGTGCAAGTGTGTGAAAGGTGATCTCTACATGAGTGAAAGTGTGTGTGATGGTGATTTCTAATTGCTTGCTGAATTTGTAAGAGAAAAGAACTTGAAAAAAATGAATAAATCAAAATGACTTTGAAAGTAAATGACCACAATCCAATGGCATTAGTCTCTATCCATACTGCTGCAAATAAAAGAAATAAGAAAATCACTTCAAGGATTGATGTTTAGTGATGATCTCCTTCTAACTCTCTGCTTCTACTGCGTATTTGCATAAAACACGATTAGAAGGTAGCTGAAGACAAATCCAAGAATTGATAAAAACTCTAATCTACTTTAATTGACAAATTGTAACACTACTAAACCTTTTCCAACATACTGCTCCTACATATATGATTATGTGTAACAAGTGGAAAAAATGTTAGTATCACAAGCCAAGTCTACTCAAATACAAGCTGCAATTAATCAATGTTCTGTTCTCTTGAAAGATAAGCTATTCATGATAAAGAGAGCATAAATTAGTTAGCATCCAACTTGTAAAACTACACTAAAGCTAATCTAGAAAAACAGAGTAAAGAGGGCAGCATAATGAATAAGACAACTGCAACTACCATTAGACATTAAAGCAAATACACACACAAATCCCGGGCTAAAGAAATCTGCAAGGAAATAACACTGATCAGCTTGAAAGAAAGGAAAACAAATAAAAGAAACTATACATGCTTAAGGAAATAAATAAGTAAAGAAAAAGGTACTGCACATAAAATACTTTACAGTGGCAGAAATGAGCAGGGGCCCTCTGTCCATTCGGCCACAAGAAAAACTCAGAGATCTGGAAACTTCAAAACAGTGCTATGTCTATTTCTTCATTGCAGAAAATGTATAAAACAGAGTGCTAGAATAGCACTAAAAACAGAGTTCAGAATGCTTTAAAATGTAACACAGGTTCATCAAATTACAACTGATAAAAAGCTTTTTGAGCGCACACAGACGCAGCTATTTATAGAAGTTTCTAAGATAGCCTATCCGTGCAACTGATTAACTGAAAAGTAAATAAACTGTTATGCGTATTCATGGTTCCTTGACACTTCATGCGGCTGCGTGGAAGAGTTAGTGGTTCTGTCGTCATGGGTAATGAATCCCATGTTGGATCATGTCCCCTGCCATCTGTAGAACGTGGACAAATCACCGTTTAGGATGACGTGACCAAGCAGCTCACAATCACCGTTTAACTGCCTTGAGTTGACCGTGACTTGCCCAGCTTTGACCGTGGATAAAGATGACGTGGATGGCTGGAAAAATAGGACAGGAACCTTGAGCACGTTGAC
>APFE030610863.1:552189-563243 GCA_000404065.3 Pinus taeda | reverse complement strand
AAATATGTCCAAGCCTTTGATGCCACAACATGGTCTTCTCTCCAGAGACCACTAGATTTTCTGCTCCATTTTCAGGAACCATAGAACTATTGCACCCGTCAAAAACAATGCTACCTTGCATCTTGTACAAAGTTCCAATCTAAACTCCCCGCATAAATACTAGTGCTCCTCAAACCGTCTTGCAGGTGTCCTTCTCGAACACTGTCTTTACACCTGCATCATCCAACTTGCTTATAGAAATCAAATTTCTGGCCAACGCAGGAATATGGAGAACACCCGGAAGGGTTCTAACTCTTCCACCTTGCAACTTCAACATTACTTTTCCACGACCAATGATTCTATCCTTCCTATCATCTCCTAAGAAGACATCACCACCATCATATTTCTCATACTCGTAGAACCACTCTCTATGGGGAGTGAAGTGAAAGGATGCACCTGAGTCAATTAACCATGCCTCATGATCTACATGTGTACTTGAAGAAGCCAAGTACACATCCCCACCTTCATCTGAGGTGGTTTTCGCCTCTGTAGAAGGAGCATCATCAGATCCCTTTCCTTTATCAGGAGCTTTATATTTACACTCCCTTCTGAAGTGCACACCACCTTTGTAGGTTTTCCTGGAGATTTAGATCTCCCTCTAGATTTAGATCTCCCACTCGATGACTTATTTTTGTTTCTGTTCTGGGACTGTCCTGGTACAGACAATGCATCACCATTATGGTTGTCCATATTTTTCCGTCTCATCTCCTCCGTCAGCAAGGCTGAGACTATTTCATCAAACTGCAAAGCAGTTGCATTGCTACCTTTGCAATAACCAGACTATCCCACGAGTCTGGTAGAGAACACAACCAACTGATGCACTTATCTTCATCTGAAATTTTAATATCAACAGATAATAACTGACTTACCACAGTATTAAACGCATTCAGATGCTCTGTCACCGAGTCTCCATCTTTCATCCTCAGGTTATACAGCTTTTTCCACAGGAACAGTTTATTCACCAGAGACTTAGATTGGTAAAAAGCCCCTAACTTATCCCATAAAGCCTTCGACGTAGCTTCCCCTAATATATTCAACAATACTGAATCTGAGACACACAATCGTATTGTGCTCTTTGCCTTCCGATCCAACTTCTTCCATTCTTCATCAGTCACTCCCGTTGTTTTAGTACCTGGATCTACCGCGATCCACTGATCTTTATCCACCAACAGATCCTCCATCTTGAGTTTCCACAACTCAAAACTCTGACCATTGAACTTCTCAATCTCTATCTTTCCGCTGCTCACCATCTTCTTCACCACCCCAGAATCGATCTCACAGATCTCCCACTGAACAGGGTCTACCACAGGCCCGAGCGAAACCCCTCAGCAACAAAGGCGTCCCCTTGAAGCCAAAACACCTCTGATACCAAATGTAGGTTTTATCCGCGTACAGAAATTACCTGCATACGAATTCTAAATCACAAGAAAAATAAAAATGCGAGAGCATAACACAAAACACATATACACAGAGATTTCCCATTGGATCCCAAAACCGGGACTACCAGCTTGATTTTTCATTATGTTCCTTTCAATGTTACAATACATTTTTATACATGCTGAAGCATCCAATACCACGGACCGAAAACCATCGCATCCAAAACCATGGACCGAAAACCATCGCGTCCAAACCCATGGACACAAAACCATCGCGTCCAAAACCATGGACCGAAAACCATAGGTAGGTTCGCCCAACCTAATATAGGGTCCAAAAAAAATTGTCCCGGGGCGCTGCCCCATGACCCCCCCGCTGTGCAATCGGCGCAACGAAGGGGGGGCTCCAGCCCCCCCTCTAACGCCCCAGTTCACTACGTAGGTTAGTCATGGAAAGAATATAACATAACCTGACATCACTTGCCCAATCTCAATCCACTTTGCACTACTCAACTTCAAACCTTTGAGTCCAATTCTGAGGTACTCAAAATCTCCTCTGTGCGTTGTCCTCGCCTTCCTGTCCAAGACTATGTCTTCCTGCAATTCGTTCAGATATTTAGGTAGTAGGTCATCAATAGAAGGCAATTGACTTTGCTCTTCAGGATCCTCAATCATTGAAGGTTCAAACAATTTCAAGTAATCTGCATTTACGACTGAGTAGATGTGCATGTAAGCTGGTAGATTAAGGCGAAAAGCATTTTCACCGATCCTCTCAAGTATCTTGAAGGGTCCATACCTAATAGGCTTTATCTTTTTACCTTCACCTTGCATCTTGTCCTTGCTGATATACAGCTAGACCTGGTCACCAACTTAGAAACTATGCTCCACCCGATGCTTGTCATGCCTTGCCTTGTATTTGGCTTCGCTCCTTTCCAGTTGTTCCTATACTACCTGGTGGATCTCCTGGATTTGTTCAATGAACCTAGTTGCCTTGTACACATCACTGTGTCCATCAACGGTGGTATCTTTATCGAAGACAAAATCCAAACTAGACCTTGGTGTGAAACCAAAACTAGTTTCAAAAGGAGATCTCTATGTAGAAGAATGTTTTTCTCTGTTGTAAGCATGCTGCACATAACACAAGTATTCATCCCAAAGCTTAGATGTTTGCTACAATATCCTCTGAATAGCTGGATCACTGTCATGTTAACTACTTTTGTCTGGCCATCAGTTTGTGGATGAAAAGCTGTGTTTTTCTTCAGTTGGGTGTCCATCAGCTCCCGCAGACTTGACCAAATCTTCCCCACAAATTGAGTGTCTCGATCAGATACAATAGAAGTGGGTAACCCAAAATGAACCCATACATGTTCAAAGAATAGTTTTGCAGTTTTTTCAACTGTAATTTGCTTATTACAAGGTACCAAAATGCACATTTTACTGAACCTATCCACAACCACATACAGATAATCATGACCTTTTCTAGACTTAGGCAGTTCCCCAACGAAATCCATGGAAACACTTTCCCAAGGGTGAGAAGTAACTGGTAATGGAGTGTACAGGCCTAGTTTTCTATTGCTGGGCTTGCTTTTGGCACACATAGTACACCCTCTCACATGTCTAGAAACTGTCTCATTCATTTTTGGCCAATAACAAAATCTTTGCAGCTGTGCAACTATTTTACTTACCCTAAAGTGACCTGATACCAGAAAAGTGTGTGCCTCTCTGATTATCTTTACTCTCTCTATTTGTGGAATGCATAGTTTCCCACAATGATATAAGAGTCGATCCTTCACATGATAATCCAATTCTTCTACCCTTTTTCCTTGAATCAAAGTTGCATATACATCTTTAAAGTCTATATATTGAGAATATCATTCAATGTAGCTTTCATGTAGTACAAAACTATGCTTAAGTATAGTAGATGCATTTATAACGGGTCTAGATAACATGTCTGCAACTTTGTTATGTATGCCCTTTTTATATCTGATGACTAAATGAAACTATTGTAGAAAACCCATCCATATGTAGTGCCTTGATTGCTGCAATTTAGTTTGGGAGTGTAGATATTGAAGTGGTTGATGATCATATGTATACTGTCTCTTGCCCATTAATAATGTTCCACTTTTTCACACCTGAACTAATGGCATACAATTCTTTATATATGTAGATAGTTAACTACTGCAGAATAAAAGTCCCAGAATGAAAACATATGGGTTTACCATGTTTGTCAACACTGCCGCCCATGCTAGTCAACTGGCATTTGTTGGATCTCAAAAGGCCTTGTAGATCATACATGCTAGTACAGGTTGTACAAAATTTCTTTCCAAGTGTCAGGCTTCTTGATGTTGCCTCCCCACTGAAACACTGTTCAATCTGTCAAAAGCATGTAAGGGAGCTACAATTGAGGAAAAGTTAGAGATGAACTTCCTCCAATATTGTGCTGCTCCTAAGAAGCTTCTCACTTCTGTAGCAGACTTGGGTTTAGGCCAGTTTACAGTGACTGCCACTTTATAGGGATCGATTTTCAATTCACCACCCCCTACTATATGACCCAAATAATTTATAGATGTTTTGCCAAATTCACATTTGGAGAGATTAACATAAATTTTTTCTCTTTTCAAAACATCTAAGGTCTGCTTAACTTGCTTTAAGTGTTCCTCCCACGTTTTACTAAAAATCAGAATGTCATCCAGATATACAATAACAAAATCAGAAAGAAAAGGTCTGAGTACATCATTCATTAATTTCATGAAAGTAGCAGGGGCATTGGTTAAGCCAAAAGGCATAACCAACCACTCATACAATCCCTGCTTTGTTTTGAAAGCAGTCTTCCATGCATCTTGCTCTGCAACTCTGACCTAATGGTATCCACTGTGCAAGTCCAGCTTGTGAAATAAAACAACTTCCTTCAATTGATCAAAGATCAGCTATGTGAGGGAAGGGATAACGATTTTATGATTTTTTACTTAATGCTCGGAGTCCAGTGCACAAATTCTCCACGAGTCATATTTATCTCTCACCAAAACAATTGGTGACCCACATGGTGATGTGCTAGGCCTGATAAACCCCTTCTCGAGCAACTCCTACACCTGCTTCTTGATTTCAACATTCTCTAAAACATACAACCTATACATTCCAATGTTAGGCAATGGAACATCTTGCTGCAAAATAATATCATGTACTATTTCCTTTTTGGTTGGCAGACCTTTAGGTTCTTGAAACAGGACATCATACTCTGAAACAATATTTTATATATCAACTTGTTGCTTAGCATTATAGCCGTCAAATATATTGGTTTTAACAGGTTTCTTTTCCTTTACAACCATTAGTAAGAATTGTTTGCATGAATTTATCATTCGTTTCATTTACCCTGAGTTTATGAGAGTATAATTATTCTTGAGCTTATGAGCTCTTACAAAGTATTCTCCATCTTTAACAAGTAGATACTTGTTCTCAACTCTATAGAAAATAGCTTTTCTATCATACAAGTAAGGACTCCTAAAACAATTCCACATATATCCAAAGGAATTATGTCTAACTCAACCTCATCTACAAATGTTGACCCAAAAGAAAACTTGAGTTTGCATTGTCTAGTCACTTGTAGTTGTGCTTTATCATTCAACCATCCTAATGGGTATGGTTTCTTGTGAGGTGTAGTCACTAATCCCAACTTCTTTACAATTGCTTCAGAAATTAAATTTACTTGTGAGCCACTATCAAAAAAAGTATCAATCTTTTGATGTTTGGAAATAACTAGAATATGGAAAAGCTCATGTCTTTTTCTCTCATTTTCTTCATCAATAGTAGATTGTACAAAATTACTAGTAGATGCTTCAGAATTCTTACCTCTTATACCTGTGGCTGAAATAGTTGTTTCATCTCCTGAGTCTGACCCCAAATATTTCTGAATAGCTACAACAGTCTTCTTCTTCTTGCCCTCGAACTTCTTAGGTCTCAGCTCTGAATGCAGAATCCAACAATGCTCATCATCATGCCCATCCCTTTTACAGTGAGTGCATGAAGCCTTGCTTTTCTATGCAATGTTAACCTTCCTTGCTTTCCATTTCTTCTTTCTTTTCTCCTTATTCTTGCTTGCAGTGGGTTTGGATGATCCCCCCAATTTTTAGACTTCCATTCTTTCCTCTAGCTTCTAGATGAGTAGCTTGTACAGACACCTCATCTATACTAGTGGGATTAAACATGAGGATAGTGTGCCTCATGTAGCTGTGTAGACCACCAATTTACTTCAACAGAGTCTCAGGTGAGTCTAATGAGATTCCTAGAATTAATTCTCTCTTTCTAAATTCTTGAGTGTACCCTTGCACACTTTGCCCTTTCAACTGTCGAAGAGTTTGCCAACTCATCATGGCTTGCTGCATGTAGGCCAATGGATAGAACTATTTTTTGATTGCAGAAACAAATTCACTCCAGACAGAGATAGTCTTACCATGTCTTTTCATGTCAGCTTGGGTCCTGCCTTCCCACCAAACCAAGGCAGTGCCTCCAAGGCGTAGGCTTGGCAGCTGAATCTTGCTCTTGTCCGAATTGATATTCTGTACTTTGCAATAGACATCAATTTGTCTAATCCAGTTGTCCAGCTTTTTTGCATTCAACTCTCCATAATATATAGGTAAATCAAATTTAACATCTAGTTTGATCAAAGATGCTTTCTTTTTGTGTTCAGGGCTATTAGGAGGTGCAAGATAGCTTTCCTCTTTCCCTTTTCCTTTTGAGTGGTCATGGGAATGTGACTCATCTTCTCCTTTGTCTTGTTTAGAGCATGATGAATCTTCATCCTTATGCTTTCTAAAGTCCCTATACATCTCTTCTACCATGGAATTTATGGCTAGGAAACTATCTATGAATTAAGGGTTTGGCCGCATAGAACCTTCCTCTGACATTGTCTTCCGAGGATAGACTCTCCCAATTTTAGGATTAGTTTCAACCAACTCTCCTTCTCCTAATTTGAGATTTGATCTAGTTAGCATTCAATAGCTAAACCAACACAAGCTTGTCTAACCTTAACAGGCTAAAGCTCTGATACCATTTGATTTGAAAATCACTCGTGAGTGATCTCAGTTAAATAATTAATGATTGAAGGTATTACAGACTCATGTGTTGATGTGTGTCTATGTTATCTTAGGAAATGGATCGATCAGATTGCCAAATGCACAGACACTGGAAAATGGAAGACAATAAGAGAAACACAGTAAGCAAATACAAGAACACAACAAATTAATAAGGAGTTCACCCTATCCTCCAGGGCTATGTCTCCGATCCAGCTTTCAGTGGTGGCCTTCTTTTATTGTGTCTTTAAAGCAGAGATTTACAATGAGGAGCTCACTTGAGTCTCCTAAAACAGAGGATGCCTAGTAGGGTGGTTCTTGGATTCCCCAAGCCACTAGAGTGCACAGACTCTTTCCTTACCAAGTCTCGACCTCTCTAGTCTTTAATGGGATGAGTCCAATGGTAATCATTTCTCGACAGATATCCTCACCAGGATGGCTTGAACCTCTCAAGCCAGGTTCTATCTGCTCGATGTTGCCTTAGGTCAGCTCGGCTCTCTGTTTTTTGCTTCTTGCTTCATTGTCTCTTTCGCCTTTTCTATCACTGCTTTTCTTCTCTAGTTCTTCCTTTTTTTCTCTCCTTTTCTATTCTCTATCTGTTCATGGCTTAAAACCAATTTGTCCTTGACTATTCGCTTCCTCTTCCACCCCTTCAGATTTCTTGTTGTTGTTCACTTGGAGTTCCTTGCCTCTGCGTCATCATCAACGTCTCACAGGGAGTGGCCACTTGTCCTCTCACGAACTGCGCCAGCCCTTCCTCAACGGTTCGGTATTTTGGTTACACTGTGGAATGACTCATCCACTAACTCAGCGGTCAAGTCAGACTTCAAACTTTTATATGCCGCGGCTTAATTCACCCGTTAAATCCGGTTTCTCCATCGAGTGCAATCTCCGCTGTCAGATCTAGAGCCCCCAGATCCTACGGTGTTCGCTCATTTCACGCGGTTGACTTGCTCGACCGTTACCCTGCGATGAGAGGCGGTTTTCTCTCTCATCCGCTGGACACACATTATGTAGTGTATGGAATCGCTCGTTCTCTACCCAAATCCACTTACCCCCCAATATGCCTCCAATATACCACCGGTTTTGGAGTGCGGGACCCGCCTTTCGCCTTAGCGCTTTCCCTACGGTTTCCTAGCTTCCCATGCGACTGAGCACTCGGGGCCTTTCCTTCTCAAGGAGTTTTTCCTAGCGATGCAGGATTATCGTGCATCATAAATGGTCTCTGTTTCCTGATCCGGGCTTCCTAACTGCCAGTTTTGCCTCCTGCGTGGTCTTCATGGGCCTCGATCAGTGTGCTTTGAACGAGGTCCTCGTCGTTCCTTGCTGGCTGGAAACTGCCACTGTCTAGAGGTCTTTCTGATAGCTCTTTGTTCATAAATTCGAAGTCTCCGTCCTGATTTGATACAATCGTGGTACTTTGATAATTTTCATGGATCCAATTCATATCAAATGAGTTGGACATAAGATCTATATCAATGCACCTGGATGCAACAAAGCCAAGAGTTTGCTTCAGCAAGATTTCACCATTGAGTGCACGGACACCATCATAGACAACCAAGCTTAGCATTAGCTCATCACCTTCGACCATCACAAGGATGTCAAAGAGTTGGTCTCACCACAACGGTCTGAGTGTCAGTGATGTCTTGTAATGGCTTGCTCAAGCCATTTTGTCTTGCATGGGCACATGTGCATTGTAATGTAATGTCTTGTCAAGTGGAAGTTCAAGTGTCGATAGTTGAATGTAACATTCATAGAGTAGTTGAAGAGATGAGGGTAGATGAATGGTCAAAAAGGGGAATGTCAAGCGTCACCCCACCCTTTGCTATAAATACTCCGTCATAACTTATTGTAAATGCTTTTGGTCATCTATGCTTCCAATAGGTATATCTTAGAGAAAGCTTGGACAATATTGTAATGAGCCTTGGCTTCTCCACTACGTAGAGCAAGTATACCTCTTTGGAGGAGCAGGAAGTTGTCGCTGTAATGTTCCACTGTCAGAACTATTGGTTGGACATGGATGTATTGTATGATTGGAACTTACACTTCTTAATATAATATAGACAACACATTTCATGCATATGTTGTATTGTATTTCAGCTATCTAGAGTACTCTAAATGATATATGTATTTGTTTTCTTATGCATGCATGTGTAGCTATTTCTGTATATGTATGTACAAATCTTTCTAAAATTTGTTTTTGGTTTAACCATCACTTTGGATTGCTAGCTAACTTGCTTTCCATGTTGTGATGCATCTTTACTCATGTGTTCCCTTCTTAACTCTGTGCTATCATAGGTTTCCAAGGGGCACACTCACCTCACCCTTTGTGTGTTAGAACCACTCATGCACCATCCTTGAATTATTGCATATGTCACACCCTTGCTACCAACAGGGACATCTTACTTTCCTCTGTGCGAAACCATGGTCAAGGTAATTTGTATGACCCACTGCTAGAACTCATACACCAAACAGTCTGAGATGTAATTGGGACTTCTTATCGGGGACATCCCCTGACATGTTGGCGGGTCCAATGCCGTCAACAGATGTGTAATTTCTTGTTTTAATTTGACATAGGGCATGAATTATGTAAATGGCCAGTTTGAAGACAAACGTGGCACCGAAACACAATATTCTCATAATCCAGAGATTGGGTCCAATGATAATCACTGATTTTTAGATTTATTTGATCTGCCTTCTCTTTGCTAATGTCAATTTCCACAGATATTCTTTCGTAGTTGTACATGCGACACTTCCCTTGAGATATATTTGAGTTAAGATAATGACACAAGGAATTTCCTATGCCCTAACAAACTGAAAAGTGCCAAAGATGGGCAGGAAAAATGGAAGCTTGGAAATGACTATTATAGAGGCATCGAAATCAGAAAATGAGGGGATTATAAATATACCAACTTTACCCCAAAACCAAGGCCCATAAGTCCGGGCCTTCTAGTAATCTTCTGATTCAACAAACACTATAAAAAACTGTTAAAGCAGAAGATGACCTTGTACTTCTTAGTCTAGGTTGAATGAATCCAATTGTAAAGATCCTTTGTATGTGGTCGTAAACCATTGAAGTAATAAATGAGGCCTGATCCAATGTAGAGTTGAAGGCAGCCCTTTAGATCTAGGTGTAAAAATTAAATTGAAGGCACTTCCTCAACTTTATCCACCTTAAACACCCTAGCAGCTTCCTAAGGTTGATGAGAGTTGGGTATTTTTCTAAGGGCCTTGTGCCTCCCTCAAGGACAAAGGATTTCAAACCTAATATGCCCCACCTCCTCGAGCACCTCCCAATGAGCATGTCGCCATAGAGGTAGTGGCATGCCTCTTAATTCCATAGTCTCTAAGGCCTTATTCCATTCTCAGTTGCCTCCCTTATAGAGGAGCCTCATATCACCCACATGGATATATATTCTCCATTGAATATTGATAGCTAGTGCTCCCACTCCATCTAATTCTAAAGCCATTGAACAAAGGGACTCACCACACATGGACCGAACAAGAACTGGAATTTTTTTATGATCTTCAGCTGACTAGTGAATTTTGTCAAACACATTGCATACTTTATCACCTTTTCCACTCAAATACTTTGTGGAAATCACACCTAGGAGAGAAGCTTGTACACATAAAGATCCCCACCTCCACCTCTGGATTATTCACAACACCATTACACTGGTGCCCTCTCACAGAATCTAATGTTAGATTTCCTTCTGCCTCCTTGCTCTGTCAGACAAATATCCCTTCCCATGCAAGTGGCATGTTGGAAGAGATGATGGATTCTAGGTAGGAGTCGGAGCTGCTGAGAGCCACAACTACCTATTGGTGTTCTTGCCTGGGAAGGCTGCCAAAATTGATTTTCCTCAAATTGTCCATGGTTGTTTAAAATGCCATCTATATTTTCACTTTCTCAGTCAATAACGATTGATACTTGTGTCAATTGACATAATGATTTTTATTCACAATTCTTTTTCTTTGGATGCATAACAAGCTCCTAAATTCTTTTTTGAATATATTGATGTTTTTTTTTTTTTTACAAATTTTTCATAACATAAATTCTCTAATAACCCAGTTATTAAACCAACTATGGGGACAACCATCACCAACTCCTATTTACTAATGTGTGTTGACTCATCATTAGTATTCAAGGAAAACCATGCCACTTGTAATTACCCACTGGTAGTCCACAAGGGGGCAAGCTTTCAATATCATATGCCTCTAGGCCTTGGGTTGTTAACTTGCTTCCTTACATCCAAAGAAGATGAGATCTTAACCAAACATTGAATAATAATAAAAAATTATCCAATATTTTACTTTTCTGGCATATATGGTATTATTTTTATTATAAATATTACACCTAATCATTTTTTCCAATTTCTTTAGGTACAAATTTGTTTACAATAAGCATGTTTCAAAATTTATTTAAGTTTTATATTAAATTTTTAAATTGGAGGAATTCTTAATTCTTATGTAAAATATAAGATCTAATATAACTAAATAAGAATGTCATATATATATAATATGAAGTCTAGGAGAGACATCTCGAATAGCGATGGTCTTGTGAGCGAGGAATTTG
>APFE030610863.1:535688-551497 GCA_000404065.3 Pinus taeda | reverse complement strand
ATAAATTAATAAACTAATATCCTAATTTAAATATTATTTTTCAAAAACTAGTCATTTAATATAGTCATTACTTAATAATATTTGTTTTCATTATGTTAATAAATTAATATCATAATTTAAACATTATTGTTCAAATATAGTTGTTACTTGAAATTATGGTCTCTACATTGCACTTTATTTAAGTCATTGTCATGGTATGCCTCTTTATTTGGTCTTGATGATGAATCACACATGTTGATTCGGAACGCATGGGTCAAAAAAATTTCTTATGTGATTTCTACTTAAAGACTTTGCTCAATTTATTATGGATCACAGAAACTTAAATACATAAATTTATATATTTTTAAATTAATGATATTGTTTTTAAATATTTGAAAGACTTGGCTTAATTTATTATGGATCACATAAACTTAAATACATAAATTTATATATTATATATATTTTAAATTAATAATATTGTTTTTAAATATTATATTAAATATTAAATTTAAATTATAATATTTCTAAATTTATTATTTAATGTGTTTAAAAATAAATAAATTAATAAATACATATTTTCTATTTTGTTATAAATCTTAACCCTATTTTTTATAAATTATAAAATTTACTTACAGATATCTTTTATCAAAATCATGTATCAATATATTAAATTAAAAAGTCTCGAAACCACATGTAAATATATATGCGTCAAAACCATGTGTTAAGATATTGAGTTACAAAGTAGAGAAACCTTTGCCTTTTTATTGAATTATACCTCTTTAGTGTTGGAATGTAAGTATATTAGAATTTAACAATGTTCCTTCTAAATAATAAATTACGTTTGCACATATTTTATTTCAAAACCATGTAACATATTACTTTCTTTTCTCAAATATAATAATTTATAATAATTAAATAATTTCTACAATTCAACAAAACCATTAAAGAATATAGCAATTCCACATAAATGAACTAAGATGAATATCACACTCCATCGTATTTTTCATAAACATTACCATTGAAATAAAATATAAAATATAAAATTAAGTAACATGAGAAATCAATATAACCATTGATAGATGTTGCAATGCAAAAGAAAGTCCATTGAAAAATGTACAATTTGACATTAATAAAAGAATACAAACATGGCAATCTAACATAATCAATTCAAACATAATCCTTCGAGAATGTCACAATGTGACCCAATCCTTTATTCACATAGCACTGTGATGCAATCGTATAGCACTGTGATGCAATCGTTAAGGAGCATAGTAATCCTATATAAATAAACCCTAACTTAGCTATATTCAACCATAGTAATTTGGGAAGCTATAGCTAATCATTGTTGACCATGGTCAACTCAAGTCACTTATGGTTATGTTGGTATGTCTTGCAATACATCCCAACCCTTCAACCCTTCATGAATATTACAATGTAACATAACTAATGAGAAACATAACATTGTTATATCAGTGAATGAAGATTAATATCGTAATGCATCACGACCATTCATGAACATCTCACTGAAATGAAACTTTAAAGGAATTTTGCAAGGTGTCATAACCCATAATAAGCATCACAATGTGACATAACAAAACAATTTCACATAACAAAACAAAGATGAATGTGACAAAGTGACATAATCAAAAGGGAACATTATAATCAAACATTACCTTGGATGAAAATTGCAATATGACATAAACCTAGACAAATATCACATTATGATGAAATTTAGCAATAATCTCTTCGTGAATGTTGCATGTAATATTCCTTTTTCTTGATGTGGTCAAAATGGACGGGAATCTACCCATGGTATTTACTGTGGTAATTTTCGAGGGGATTTGCCCATAGTATTTGCCTTCATTTTTCCAGGGAAATAATAAAATAAGGTTTCTAAAGAGTCCCTCAAACCTATTAATGGGGTAGGAGCTAGGCATTTGATCCATCTTGAGTTTATCTATCTTACTGCGTGTTTGTCGAGAACTTGGTCTGGTCAGTTCTAGCTTGATCCTAGGACGAAAACCCTACGATGGCATTTGTGTGGTGGATCCATCCAGGATTCACAAGTGGGCTTCAATGTCTTAGATTAGTCATTGATGAGCAGTCATACATGCCATTGGCACAGGCTTCAGTATCGCTTCTATGAGTATGTACCTTTGTTTTAAGTTAATAATATAAATAAGAGGTTGCATTTTCAAATCTATTTTGTGTTTGATGTTTTTATTGCAAGAATTTTAGTTAGAACACTAGAGTGTACCAATTTTGTTAAAAAAAATTATGTTTGGGACCTTACAGTGATATCAGAGTTGTGCATCCTGTCAGTCTGAGGATTTATTGTAGATCAATTTCGAAGAATATCGGAGGTTTAGGAGAAACTAGTATTCGGTGAATTTCCATAATCACCCTAGTTAGAATTTCAACAATTTCTATGGTTTTCTATAATCACCATAATTGGCCTATTATTCTTCAAAAGTTTATTGTTTTGCAAGTGATTTTGAGAAACCCCTTGTATGAAGAAATATTTTTTAGAAATATTTTTTTGAGGGAAAAATATTGAATTGGTCCAATTATTTATTCATATTCAGCATGTTCCAATTATTAAAGTATTAGCAAGAGGTGGACCAAATCCCTCTCAGCGTTGGGCCGAAAAGAGTGATGGATCCAACCTAGCGGCTGACGTTCATTGTGGGGCACTACGGTTGTAGGTCCGGGCATTCGACTTGCAGCAAAGCATAGCAACTGCAAGGTACCTAGACTACCGAGACTACCGAGTTGATCCGGCTGGGCCATCCTTAAGTCGATGGATCTAACCTTGCGGCTGACGTTCATTGTGGGGCACTACGGGCGTAGGTCCGGGCATTCGACTTGCAGCAAAGCATAGCAACGGCAAGGTACTAGACTATCGAGTTGATCGGGCTGGGCTATCTTTGAGGCGATGGCAGATTCTTCAAATATTCGGTAATCTGATCGACATGGGCGCGGTCAAAAATTGACCGCTCCCATATTGTTGGATTTTTGAATATTCAGGGAATATGTAATACTTAAGCTCACCTGCAGTGTGGAGATTGGGAAAATATGTCGATTGGGAAAATATGTGGAGATTGGGAAATATGTCGATTGGGAAAATATGTGGAGATTGGGAAAATATGTCATGGCATTTTCGAAACAAGGGTAAGCTAGTCATACCAGCGTTGCAAATCACCGTTGAATTCTGAATTTGATTTCAATAGGAGATCGTGACTGTCAGCATGGAATTACGCAATGGTTTGGATGCTGCTTAGCAAGTCTGATTGTGGCGTTGAATAGAGATCCACATCAACAAACGAGGAATCCCACAACCGAGTGTAAATGTTTTCTGAGGGAAAAGTGTCAGGGTTGAAGAATCGATTTCATGTTGGACCAGAATTATTCAAGGCCGAGACTTCTGTTTGGAAGCAACACAAATAAAGAGAGGTCGAGGACTACCTTCTACCACCTAGTGGTATCAAATCGAGCGACCTACATTGTGATCTACTGTGTGTGCTAGGAGCCATACTGTGTATGCTAGGAGCCATACTGTGTATGCTAGGAGCCATAATATTCCTTCTATTCTGGTGGATCGAAGGTTTTCAAAAGCCAAATTGCCATAATTCTCCCAACAGTCAAAGAGCGAGTTATATGGGGATGAATTCTTGATGTATTAGTTGTGGGTTTACGAGGCCAAGATCATTTGCGTATTGTCAATGATCCTGGGGGCCGAAAGCCTTGTGCACTAACTGTAACTTTTGAAGTCGGATTATTGCCAAACTTGGGAGGTTCGAATACTTGAAATGAACATAGATTGATTCCAAATTCAATATCTATTGGGCTGCAATTTTGTCACTGAAGCAAACTGATCAATCCAAGAGGAATCGAATGATCCAACCCCATCTCTATCTACAAGGGAAAGGTCGAACCCCTCGTGTATCTTCTTCATAACCATTTCCTGCACTTCAATTCTCAGAGAGGCCGATTATTTGCTTATTGTCTCAAGCTCAAAAGTGGCGATTACACTACAAAGAAGAAGTATGAAACTCCAAGACCATCGGTCGGTGAGGCTATTTGCAGCAGTGCAATGGGGTCACCGTACAAGCGTTTGAGGGCCGAGAGGCTATACAATCCATTCCCAGCGATTAGCACGTGAAATGGCAAGAGACCAGTTGCACCATGGCAGATCGTATACGCTGGTCGGAAGGTTATATAGTGGTATCAGAGAACATCAAAGATGACTTAGGCAATGAAAAAGAGGTTGTGATGTTTGATCGAATGTGTAGCTAAATTGTGGTGTAACCAAGGCAAAATTTAGCAAAATCCACAAGAACGAGTCGCTGAGCGTTCAAGGGCAAACTCATCAAGGTGTTAGATCAAAACGTCAACTCAGTGGTCAAGGCACAGAGATCCACCAGTGGGCCAGTACGCGAATTAGCAATTTTGGGAAGGGTCGATCAGTCAAATCCCTGTAGAACCCTGAATTCCCAATGCGACAAGAATGGGTAAAACGTGGTCGAGATAGAAGACATATTTTTTAATGAGGTGATATGTGGAATAATAAAAATCATTACATAGTTGTCAAACGTATGTCCTAATCTTGTTTATAAATTTATGCAAAGGTGTGAAAGATATTTTCCTAGTGGTTGTATATTAAAATTTCTCAGAAGAAGGATTTGTTTGGTTCATGGAACTTGGTTGATTGGTAAAAGAGGGTGTTGTGGAGGTTCACATAAGAAGTGGCATATTTTTATTAATAGGTTATTTATTGTGTTGGGAGCATGTGAAAGTATTTGGTTAAGTTAAAATTAATAATAATTATAATAATAATTGAAGAGAATGAAATGGATTTGATAGTGACTTATAAAAAATAAAAATAAAAAAATAAAAAGAGAGAAAAAAAGAAAGGAATGGAAAATCACTTTTATTGCAAACACCTTTTAAGCTTAGTATAGGTCGATTTTTCATAAGGGTGTAAATTGATCTATTGATGCCAAGCTAAAATGTCATCACTTTACTTTTGGAAACACCTCAGGAATCAACATAGTAATACATCAATTGATTCTTTGGGCTACAACGCTTATGTGGATCAAAAATGGCAACAATTGATAGATCATAAGAAAAAGCAGAACAACATGCCTTTCTCTCGGAAGGTCCATGTTATCCTTCAGCAATTAAATGATATACGGAAGGAAAATGTAAAAAGCAAGTGTATCTCTCAGAAGGTCCATGTTATCCTTCAACAATTAAATGATATATGGAAGGAAAATGTAAAAAGCACGTGTATCTCCGTACTTGGATCTGAATTGCAACGAACAAAGTCAGGAATAGACCTGCATAAGCTAAAGGAATTAGACATGTGCTTTTCCAAGGTGGGGCAGCCAGAATGGAAGAAATTCAGTTGGGCTCTCAAGCCTCCATGCTTGCATTGATACGACCCAAACTCTGGGAGCATCCTTGTGAAGAGG
This sequence comes from Pinus taeda, assembly GCA_000404065.3. Taxonomy (NCBI): domain Eukaryota; kingdom Viridiplantae; phylum Streptophyta; class Pinopsida; order Pinales; family Pinaceae; genus Pinus; species Pinus taeda. Next base: position 546,044 of record APFE030610863.1, on the reverse strand, counting down.
TCAAGTTCATATTTGTCTCTTGTCTCAGCAGGACCATAGCTTTAACATCATCACTACTGCCTTACAATAATGATATCATGAGAAAGATATTGTAGTTGATAGTAGAAGCCCTTTAGGGGTTGAACAACATTATGCTTCCTACCTTTCAGAAGCGGTGCAAAGTCTTAGAACTCATGGTAGAGTTTAGCTTTTGTACATTCATGTTGAATCTGAAATGTGACGACTTAGTCTTTTAGGTGTTCCAGAACTTTTACACCAACATTATATCATCTCATCCAAACTGTGTCAAAATAAGTATGTAGAAGATTATGCCCTTGTCCTAGAAGGAGATGTTGAAATTGTCAAGGTACTAAGATCCAAATTGTTGACCATTTGGAGAAAGGAACTAGTTGTACCACCATCTACCTATGATCTAGTCAAAAGGTTGGTCATGTAAAACATAAAGATGCTCAAAGGAGTGTTGACTAAGAAGGAGCTGAAGAGGATTGATGGAGGGCGCAAGATCAAAGATAGTAAAACCTGTAGCAAGAATGAACTAAGAAGGAGAGGACTATGCTTTATCTGCAAGGGACCTTGGGAACTTGACCATTCGTGTAGAGGTGATAGGAAGGAGGCAACAAGGATAGAACAACAGGAGATTCCTTCAGATCATGGGGAGTCTTCTATAGTTGGGTTTATTGATTTTCAAGATGGTGAGCAGTAGCGTGATATTATTTAGGGAGACTTGTAGGATGACAAGCATTTAGAAGTGCATGAGGTTGAATCCTATACAATTGAGTCCATAGGTCTTCACGGGAATGTCCATAAAGAATATGATAAGTCAAGTATAGATAATAGTCCACTAGTACATCCATGTTTGTCGACCAGAAAGGGTGAACAATAGATTGTCCCCACATGTGGAGAAGGCCAGGAAGAATACGTTCAAGGGGACTCAAGTGAGGAGCTAGTAGTAATAAATCGACATGATGAGCATGATCATAAGGGGTAGCATGACAAATATAGTATGCAGGATGAGCCATTTATGGAGAGTCAGTCAAATGTTCAAGTTGGAGTTATGATAGTTGAGCATTCGGTGGAGACAAATACCAAGGCATTCAACAGGGAACTAGAATTGCCAATAGAGGACTTTCGGGAAAATATCATGCATTTCAAGAAATATCTTATGATATTGAAGCAGAGAGTTTGGACAGTCTCAGACACTGTCTTATAGGAGAATAGGAAAATTGAGGATATCATAAGGGTAAGTGTGAATCAACAACCAAGATGTCCATTGTTGAGGAACGACTCAAGTCCCTCAAAAGGCGGCAAGAGGAGTACAATTGGGAGTTCCAAAGCAACACTCTACAAGAGTACATAGATAAGGCTTGTAGCACTACCAACACACCTTTATACATTCGGGACAGTAGGGCAGAGTTCTCTAAATGGATCATGTTGGGTGACCAAGTGGAGTAGCATGAGTTGAGCATCAGATAACATCAGCATAGTAGACTTATTCCATGTGTAGGAATTCTTGCATTAGATCTTTTCGACAGGATGGATTGGCAAGAGATTATGAGTTGGAACTCTATCAATGGGATGATTCCTAGGAGGATACCCTTAGCCAAGGGCATATTGCATCTTGGTCCCTTAGGCATGGGCAGTGATGGAGGGATGAGATGGTATCATAACCCACATGCCCCAGGACTTAGGTGGAATTGGGATCCAAGTGAATCTATGGAGGGTAGGATTGGTCGGAGGCTTGTTTGGGATCTAGATATCGAAGGATCCATTGAGGATCATTCAGCATGGAGGCATGGAATAACACACTGCTTTGTATGAGATCTAGATATCAGTATGCAAATGCCTTTGCTATGGATAGAAGTGTATTTCTTGGGAGAAAACAATCTTTAAGTGGGAGGATTTGTAATATTCCCTTTTCTTGATGTGGTCAAAATGGACGGAATCTACCTATGGTATTTTCTATGGTATTTTCCAAGGGGATATACACATAGTATTTTCCTTTGTTTTTCAAGGGAAAATAATAAAATAAGGTTTCTAGAGAGTCCCTCAAGCCTATTAAAGGGGATAGGATCTATGCATTTGATCCATCTTGAGTTTATCTATCTTAATGTGTGTTTGTCGAGAACTTGGCCTAGCCAGTTCTAGCTTGTTCTTGGGACAAAAATCCCATTATGACATTTGTGTGGTGGATCCATCCAAGGTTCACAAGTGGGCTTCAATGTCTTATATTAGTCATTGATGAGCAACCATACATGCCATTCGCACAGGCTTCAGTATGAATTATATGGGCATGTATCTTTGTTTTAATTTATTAATATAAATAAGAGGTTGCATTTTCAAATATGTTTTGTTTTTGGTATTTTTATTGCAAGCATTTTAATTAGAACACTGGAGTGTACCATAATTGTTACATTTCTTTTATGTTTGGGATCTTACATTGCAATTCAAAAAACAATCGGCAAATGTCATAATGTGACACAAACCAACATAACACTTCATGAAAATTGCAATGTGATGAATATAACCTAACTCTCCAATTTGATGAACATAACCCAATGTCGCATCATGACCACTCTAGGATGTCACATTAAACATAACCTTTGAGGAATCTTGCAAGGGAACATAACCCTTAATGAATGTAGCAATGTGATGTAACCATTAAGGAAAAAAGTAATTCACCATAACATGAATCATTGGGAGACATCGCAATCCAACATAACTCTTAAGGAACATCACAATATGACATAGCCCTTTATGGACATCACATTCTGACACAACCCTTTAGGTACTTAAAAATTTGAGATAAATCAACCACGATGAACAGGTCAACCATAGAAAATGAAACTCAACAATTATGGACCCACAACAAACCAAAGTCAACAAAGAACAAGCATAGTAAACTAAACATAAATGAAATTTACCCATAACTTGACCACAATAAACCAAACATAAAACAAAGTCAATCGTATGTCTACCATAAGAAATCATGGTAAATCAAACTAAGCATGGTCAATTATGGTCCACCATGTTCAATCTTAGACAACATGGGCAACTAATGATCACCATGGTAAATTATGGTCAATCGTGTCATCCAAGTCAACCACAAAAAAAAGGATATCCATAGTCAACATGGTCAACCATAAATAACCACAGGCATGCATGGTTAACCATGCTAAACCATAGACAAACATAACCAATCAAAGATAATTATAGTAAATCGTGGTCAACCATGTCATCCATAGTCAACAACAATAAACATGGATATCCATAGTCAAAATGGTTATCCATGGTGAATCATAAATATCCACGATCACACATGGTCAACTATATTAACCATAATCAAATGTGGTCATTCATAATCAATCATGGTCAACCATTGTCAACCTTAGTCAATGAAATTTTCAACCATGGCCAATAATAATTGAACATAGTCAACCATAGTCAACCATGGTCACCAAAATTCAATCTTGGTCCACCATGTCTAATGCTAAACTACAATGGCTAATAGTATACAACCATGGTCAACTATAGATAACCATAGTCAAACATAATCAAATGTGGTCAACTGTAGATAACCATAGTCAAACATAATCAAATGTGGTCAACTAAATTCAACCATAATAGACAATGGTTCAAGGCATCCAATAACTATATACCAAAATCAACAATTAACTTTGTTATATGCAAAATGATTAAATTTCCAATCAAATTAAGTTTATGAAAAATACATAATTTAACTTAATCTACCATATTCAACTATAATAAAATATCATAAATCATTTATTGCTAATTATATTTAATAATTTAAATCAATTTACATATCCTCCCCTACTCAAAACTAATAACAACCAAGTATATCATATTCAAATTTAAACTCTAAAATTAATACTTTGAAGTGGAGTATATAAAATTTCAACATAAAGTTTACTTTTAGTGCTTGGAAGTTAATAGAAACTTAAAGATTAATGATATTTTTTAATTTATGATAACCTATTTAGCATATCATAACACTTTTTTAAAACTTGTTTGGGATAAGTTTATTAGATCATTCACCATGAAAACGGAAAAGATGCACCTTCTACTGTATACATTTTCCCAAACCACCTCAAAACGATAGAATCCTCTCTATTGCCAATACACAGTCCCAGCTTGCTTCCAAGTCAGGGGCCCTACGGACTTAAGATAGGAAAGTCGAGAGTAACTTACACTAGAAGGTAAAAAGATTATTTCAGGCTATCAGTTTGATTGGTTGAAGCAGAGGAGAAGTATCTGTACACTAAAAGTTCACATGAAAAAATAAGACAAGATCAAAATCTTCGGGGGGTCAATTTTATACCACTGTGGGACATTAGGTAATATTTTTTAAGTGGAGTTTATTCCAAATTTGGTAAGGACTTTTTTGCAATAGCAAAGTTATGAGTTTTGTGATTTTAAATTTATTTATATATTCAAAACCAATTTTAAATTACAAAAATACACAATCTCACACCATTTTTTAAATTACAAAAATACACAATTTCACAATTTTTTTTTACCACCAAAAAGGAAAAAAACTGCTGATGCTTAGACTATACAGAGTAATCTCTTTCACAGATCAGACCAAAGAAATCCTTCCTCTAATTTCTGGTCCTCTATGTCTACTTCATCGATACTGAACACAGGAGGGGGAGGAAGCATAAGAGCTTCTGCCAAATCCGTGTACAAGCTGAAGGATTCGAACAAATCCTCCATCATTACTGGTGTCAAAACTGGTGACGATATTGTATGACTATCCGACTTTCCCGAATGTTCAGTGCTTGCTTTCTCTATGTCTGAGCTTATTATTGCCGTTAGTTCATCTGATGTGGAGGGAAGTGCATTTTCATTTCTTGCTGGTACTTTTCTTGGGCTTCTGCTTTCTTGTTTATTAACGTCGCTCGACACTCCAGAGTTCCCTGCGCTTTCAGATTCCGAAATGAACGTACCCGCTGCTTCTGCAGCGGCAGCCTGAATCTGGCGTGGAGACGAAGAAACTGGACGTGGAAGGTGATCAATGAGCTCTGGGAAATTAAGCAACGCGCAGTTCTTGCCCTTCAAGCGTAATGCAGCGACGTCATAAGCTCGAGCAGCCATCTCTGGCGTATCGAAGGAGCCAAGCCAGATTCTTCTTTTCTTTTTGGGTTCCCGAATTTCAGACACCCATCTTCCCCACCTACGACGACGCACGCCTCTGTATGCTGGAGATTGAATCTTCAAAGTTCTCTGCTGTAGCGGCGAAGAGTCGAAGGCGTCTTGCGTTCGAATCCTCTTGGTCCTGCCCTTCGCGGTTGATGCATATTTGCTGCTTGCTTCAGTGCTTCCGGTTAATGAAGTGGGAATACTCTGGGGCAGAAAAGTAGGCTCCTTATCCATTGAATTTAATTTTGCATGAGAAAATAACGCTGGTCGGATGCTGCTTCTGTATAGTGGGCATGTGTGGTCGGAATTGAGGATTTAATAACGGATTTGAACGCGGATGTGACACATTCGTGACACTGGAATGTACGAGATGGTCATGAGAAAGTTGAAGCGCTGTTTGATTAGATAAAATAAAGGAGTGTCCTTCCCGTGTTATGTACGCACCAGTACAGTGATCGAATAAATATCGTGCCCCATTTACATTACGCGCTAAAACCGCGTGGGCACCGTTTCCCAGATGGAATCGCGCGGCCACCATACTAATTTCGAATGTGAAAACAATAGCGACAAGGTTTTGTATTCGTCGATTGGTTTGTGTGGGTTCTGGTAAGATCGTCGATTGGTTTATGTGGGTTCTGGTTCTTACTACGTTATTGATTCTAATTTCATTGCGAGATTTTTTGAAACTTTTTACAGTGGGTTTTTTCCGTTAAAATCTGGTAGTAATTTATTGGAATCCCAAGTTTGATAGCTAGTTTCTGCACAATCAAAGAGTCTCAGGGTTTTTCAGGGTGCTGAATCCAAATATGCAGTTAAAAAACCATTTTAACTGCTAAAAATCAAGATTTAACCTCAATTTCTTCCACCGGATTCCGTCACCGGAATCTCCAAAAAGTCGCATTATAGGCAACTCCAATTTCATTAAGGGCGGTTGAGGTATTACTAGAATAATTGGTTTCTGTGGGGTCTAATTTTTATTAGGGTAGTGGTTCTAATTTCATTCTGAGTTGTTGAGGATGGAAATTACTTTTCGGAGAATTAAACTATTCCAAGGCGCTCGTCCAAGCTCATTTAGTTTCACAATTTTAGTTATAGCATTTTATTTTCCATCTTAAATTGGGGCTATCCTCAACATAGGCTTCCCCTAATTCGGAAAATAATAATAATAATAATAATAATTGTTCTTCTATCCAACATTAGGGCTAGCCTTTACCTAAGTTTAGTATAAAAAAAATTCTTAGTTCTTAGACATTACTTGAACATTTTCTATTTGATTTGGATTTAAATATTGTAAGGATTTTTTTAGAATGATAACTTTGAACTTTGTAACCTTGAGTGTCTTACCATTAAATGGTTAATTTTATTAGTACTTAAAAATATATTTAAAATAATGAAAATTCATTATAAAAAAAAAAAAAAAAAAAACAAACAAACAAACAAACAAACAAACAAACAAACAAACAAACATTTTATATAATGCAAATTCAGTTTCTCAAACAAAGTATTTTAAATAGTGAAAATTCACATTTTTATAAAAAATTCTTATTGCCTATCAAAAAAGACAAAATTGCAAATTAGTTATGCATTTTCTAACTATTCTATCTTTTGGGTTTTTTGTTTGGAATTTGACAATATAATTGTGGGTGAGAATATCATCTTACCTGGAAATTATGAAAGATGGAATATTGGAAGAAGGGTTGTAGTTGACTGACAAGAAAATCGCTGACACAAGATATTGTATGAATCGCACTTGCATTCACCAAGCTAGCAATCTCATACATATATAGTATTATAATGTTGTTGAACATATTCCTAGAATACAAGATCTTATAACTAAGAAATACTACTTAGGGAATCAATCCAAACAAAAACATAACAACCTCTATCAATAAGAGAATCTTCTAGATTTCTCCATTATTTTGACACTCCCCCTTAATGGAGAAATGTGTTTTCTACCACACCTAATTAATTCCTACATACTTCAACCTTTGTCTTTGCAAGAGGCTTGGTAAAGATGTCAACCACATTTTCATTGTTTTTACAATAGACTAAATCAATATCCTTGGACTTCCCTAACAAAATGATAGCGAGTATCAATATGTTTAGATCTTGCATGGTATATAGGATTGTTGGCAAATTTGATGGTATTTTGATTATCGCATTTGATAATTATTGGTGTTTTTTGTACTTCTCTCACATCTTCAACAACTCACCTCAACCAAATTGCTTCAGAAGTGGCATTGCACAAAGTTTTGTGCTCAACTTTAATCGATGAAAAAGAAACAATTCATTGTTTCTTACTGCTCCATGCCACAGTCCTAGATCCAAGGTTGAATGTATATATTGAAGTTGATCTTATTTCATTAGGATTTTTGGCCTATTTTGAATTAAAATAGCATGCTAACTCAATATCCAAAATCATCAGTTTATATAATACCAAAGTTAATAGTTCCTTTAAGATACTAAAGGACTCTTTTCACTATTTCCTTATGTATTTCAAGAGGTTTGGCCATGAATTGACTTAGGATGCTAACTAAATATGTTATGTTTGGCCTAGTTATAGTGAGATAGTTTAAACTTTCCACTAGCTGACGAGACAATGTACCATCCACCTCTCTTGTCCCATCATCATTGTACAATTTGGCATTCTATTCTAACAATATTGATACTACCATACATTGGTCCATTTTGAACCTTTTCAGTAGCTCCCTTGTATATTTTCTCTTTGTAAATAATGTGTTACTAGTTTCTCTCCATATTTCAATAGCTAAGCAATAATGCAATTCACTAAGGTCTTTCATTTGAAACACATGTGATAGTTGTCCTTTAATTTCACCAATTAACTTAGAGGCATTGTCTATTATAATAAGAGTGTCAATATACAAGGAGTTCATAATAACATGCCCCTTTTGATCTCACTTGATATACATGTTAGGTTCACTCTTGCCTTTCATAGAATCTTTCTAAAGAAAGAAAGAGTCAACCTCCACATACCAAGATCTTGGTGCCTATTTTAATCCATATAAAGCTATCTTTGCTTTGAAAACAAGGTGCTCTTGACCCTTCTTTATGAATCCTTTAGCTAAACAAGATATATTTCTTTTAGTTCCCCATTCAGAAAAACATATTTAACATCTAGTTGATACATTTTCCATTTATATTTTGTAGCTACTACAATCATTAATGTAATTGTGTTTAGCATAGTTCAATTAGAAGAAATTTCAGCATAAAAGTGGTTTCCTAAAGAAAATAATAGTTAAAATAATAAAATAAGAGATGAATTTTTAAAGAAAAAGAGAGGAAGATACATTTTTATTGTATTTTTGGCTTATCTACTTATAAGTTTACTCAAATTTCAAGTCTAGGCACTCGTTGGATATGAAATTAAATTCCACATCAAATGAGTACCCACTATGCATACTTTTGAGAAAACCTACATTGATAAAAATTGAAGATACATTGAAAAATTGTGTTAAAGACATTTTTTTAATGCATCTTCAAGTTTCTTTAATGTGTCTCTTCTCAAAAGTATGTAGAATGGGTACTCATAGATGCGGAATATAACTCTGCATCTAATGGGTGTTTACACTTAATATTTGAGTAAACCTATAAGGAGATAAGCCAAAATCAATTAAAAAAAGTAGTTTTATTCTTTTTCCTCCAAAATGTTTCCATGTATCTCTCTTTAAATTTAAAGAATATTGATTGGTTTACATATTATGACATCAAAATTACAAGAAAACTTTGTGGCCACTTTTAGGCTAAAACTTCCTCTAATTAGTACAGGTGCAAAAGTCTCTCCATAATCATTTTCCTATGTTTGTGAGTAACCTTTTGCAACCAACTTAGCCTTATATCTATTTATACTTCCATTAGCATTAAATATTGGTTTGAACAACCATTTAAACCCTAAGGGTACTTTATTTTTAGGCAAATTTGTTAATTCTCGAGTATCATTTTTCATTATGGAATCACATTATTCCTTCATTGCATCTCTTTATTCCTTATGCTCATTAGCTTGTATGATATTCAAAGGTTCCATGACATTCATTACTTTAGTCATTAAGGAATAACACTTAAATGATATTGGTTGTTGAGTTTAACGTGATAGCCTTCGTAGTGGTTCACTTCTTTCATCTCTTCTCCTTCTTTGTGTTGAATCATCTCTTTTTTTTAGGATGTTGTGGCTACTAGAGTTGTCCATGTAGCTGTATTCTTCCTCCTCTTTATGTTCCTTCTTATCATCCACTTCCCCTTTGACATCATCACCATAAGGAATATGCCATGCATCATACATATCCTCTTTTTGCCCTTCATCTACGTGCTTATGAGATAACACATCTCTACTCGCAAAAAAATTATGTGTTCAAGGATCAAACAACTTATATGTTTTATGATCAAAACAATAACTAATGAAAATACAGCTGATAGATTTTCCATTGATTTTTCTACTATATTCTTTTAGAACATGAGATAATGTTTTGCTTCAAAATATTCTTAAAATGGCTTACTGCTAGTTTATAACCATAAAGTGCTTCAAAAGGAGTCTTATTATGTAAACTTCTAGTTGGACTATAACAACACCCCTTCCCCTACCCCCACATCCACACCATAGCCCATACTAAGGGTAGAAGAAGGTATTAATATCATTGACTTGACCTCTAAATTGTTGTTATGGAAATGGGGTCTAAATATTTCGTCATTTTTAAAGTCCTCAAGACCCAAAATAAATATCGCCATTAGATCTACATCGTCAATAGGAGGGGTTGAGGATGGGAGCCACCTTTGGGGCAATTAAACTATCCCAAGGGGCATCCAAGCTTGACCAAGCTTCACATAATCCTAGTGATTGCAACGCATTGGTGGAAAAATCATTCTTCCATCCAATATTGGGGTTGGCCCCAGCCTAGGCTTAGCCTAGGCCGAAAGAAAATGTTTTCAAAAGAAAAAATTCTTAGTTCTTAGTCATTGCTTAAATATTTTCTAGTTGATTTGGGTTTAAATATTTTAAGTGTATTTTTTCGAATGATAAGTTTTAATTTTGTATTTTGTACAATTTGAGTGTCTCACCAGTGTTTCAATGGGTTAATTTTATTTATGTATATAAAAATACACTTTAAATAATGAAAAATAATAATTTTTAAATATTCATTTTAAATAATGTAAATTCATTGTCTCAAAAAATTTATTTTAAATAAC
>APFE030610863.1:504121-530411 GCA_000404065.3 Pinus taeda | reverse complement strand
TATATATATATGAAATACATGTTTTTTTAAACAAATTCTATAATGTATGTCCTACTAGTGCAAATACTTAGTACAAGAAACAATCAAATAATAGAGATATGGAAACTCTCTTATACTCAAGAAATTAGATTCAATTCAAGCTTATAAACAGACAAAAAAGCTAGCCATTTTTTATCAATCACACAAGAAATATTGAACCATTCGTCGTATTCAAATGGGAAATAACATTCCTCAACATTAGCAAATTCAGTCTATCATGCAACAAGCCTTCATATAACATTTATGTAAGGTTCACATTCACAAAGGCTCAGATAAACACTTCTCTTATAACAGGAATCCTGGAAACTGAGATTGACACTTTAACTATCACCCAAGCTTAGATTATCTTGCATTCAAATCCTTTCTTGTATCCAATCATCCATAAGCCTAATTTAGAGCTTGAGGGGAAGTTCTTAGGAAATTCTAATGATAACTCATATAGTGAAAAATTTTTGTTTCTTAGGTGTTCTCAATAGCTCCTAACCATTACACCACAACAACCTTTGGTCCAACATCAGCAAGCAGGGGTTCTCGCAGAGCACAAAGGGTTTGTGTTTGGTTCTAGATATAGATCTACATAAATGGAAGGGATACTTATCAACCATGTTACCACTGTAAGAGTAGTAAAAGCACACCTACCTAATGACTTCTCAATGGTGCTATATTTGTGTTCTCAGCCCCAGGATACCCTAGGTCTTATCAGTCCATATAGTCCTGGAGTGTCTCAATCTACCAATAGTTCTCAACCAACTAGTTTTCTAGTTGGTTTATCAGCCCTGGAAGAAAACCACTACTCTGTTATTTTCAACCAACAAACCCTATCAAGTTTTATCATCTTGGCTATCATGAGAGTGATCTCTTTCCTTCAAACTCTCTTTGGTGTTCTCTTTCACACATAAATGCACTGCCTCCACATATGATGCTCAACACTCAATTACTCAAACTTATTCTCTCTGTCTTCTTACTTGCATTGAGTCCTCCAGTTTTGCCTCTACGCATTGTCCCTCCTTTCTGTTGCTAGAAAATATTTTCTTCTTTTAATTTTTGGCTTGTTCCTTGTGAACTTTTCCCAAGCAACATGAGTCTATCTTATTTCTTAGAGAAGTCCATATACTTCTTCCAGTGGCCATTAATTTTCTTAGTCATATTCATTAAAGGCTAAAACCATTCAACCCCATGCGTCTAATTAAATGGACTGCTTTCCAAACTTCCCAAGCAACCTCCCCAACCCAAGCTTTGAAATCCATATCCTTTTCTTAGTTAGCCAATTCACTGTGATCATATTTCACACAAGAGTTACAAAAATATTTAAAAATGTTTAGAAGAGGGTATTTAAGAAAATGGGTTGTGATAGACCCCACCCCCTTGGAGGAACAATATCCTTGGTGTTCTATTCCCAAACAAAAATAAAACCATGCTCTAAACCAAGCGTAAAATACCAATATGATCTTTATATACACAAATATACACATCAATGTACAATTTTAATTACATTTTCTTAACCAACAAATAAAAATGGATATGTTTCCTTCATATGATTATCCATCCCTATTGTGGCTTCCTTAGGCCCAAAGCACCTCCATTGCACCTTGACTTGCTTGATGATTCAATTTTGGAGCACAATTTTCCTCCAATCTAGGATAGATAGAGGTTATGGTTGGAACTCTCCCTCTAATTCTACTTATAGCAGAAACCAATAAGTCACATGATTAACATCATATATATACATTTTAAGCGAGGACACATGAAAAACATCATGAAATTTTAAGTTGGATGGTAAGGCCAATCTATATGCCACAAGCCCCACCCTCTCTAAAAATTGAAATGGACCACAAAATTGTGGTCCAACTTGGCAGAAGACCCAATTCACAAGGAACTCTTCTTGGGTTTAACTCGTATGTAAACATTCTTTCCTAATTTAAATTCTATATGTACTCTATGCTAGTTTGCATAGCTCTTCTACCTATCTTGAGAAATTTTCAAATTATTCCTAATGGTTACCATTTCTTCTTCCATATCCTTCAACATATCAGACCCAATATCCACCCTGTTCATTGGTTCACTCCAAAGAATAGGAGTATTACACCTTCTCCTGGAAAGAGCCTCAAATGGACTCATCTTTAATGATTCATGGTACCCATTTTTGTAAGAAAATTTGACTAGTGGAAGAAACTATCCCACTTCCTTGGTTGGTGCATGCCATACATTTGAAGAATGTCCTCCAATATTCTATCTTTCCTCTATGTCTTCTCATTCATTTGTGGATGGTATGTTATGTTAATTGCCACTTCTTTTCCTAAGCCAACAATTAATTCTTTCTCAAATTTTGAAGTAAATTTAGCTTCTCTATTTGAGATAATTTTCTTGTGCACTCCATGCAACCTCACAACTTCTCTTATAAAAAATTGAGCCACATCACTCATTGTTTAAGTTGATTGAAAAGCCACAAAGTGAGAATTATTGCTCAAATTGTCTAGCACGACCATGGTCAAATTATGTTTCTTGGTTGTTCATGGAAACCCTATGAAAAAATCCATTGAAATTACTTCCTATTTCTAGTATAGAGACATGATAGGTTGTAATAATCCAACTAGGTGTGTTATACATAATCTACAACATCGAGCAAAAGTATCTTCCCTAGACCTAGTGGCCCAATTTAGAACAACATACTATAAAGTTTTCCTTAGAAGATTTGGAGAATGGAAATATGCTTACTTGTGATCTGTTGCAAGATCTTCTCTCCTCTTGTCTTGTCAGCTCCAACTATAGGTCCGATCGCTATAATTAGAGAATGCACAAATAAATAACACAGGACAAAGATCTATGACATCTATGTCGCATTATCCAATCATTATATTCAATGGATCAACATAGAATTGAAGCACATGTACATAAGCATAACATAACACATGTAGGAAAACAACATACTCTTTGTATTAAAATGAAAGGGAGAGAGTTTAAAACCAAAAGTGGAAGTTGATCTTGTATAAAACCTCCCATGTTGACTTGACCTTCCTTGCCACAATGTACACTTAAAAGCCACCCTAATGCATGGGAATGTTGTCTCTCTTATGATCAAAGCCAACATAAGGGTATGATTAATCTCCAAAATGCAACCTATAGCTTGTATATGGAAGTAAATATACATGAGAGGATGATAGTTTAGTAATTATTATCCATTTACCAATCTAGGATTCATATCCACTCTTGATGGGAGGATGATCTTAAGGGATAAGAGGTGAAAAATCCAAGGTAAGGGATATAGGATTCAAAGTTCTTGTTCAAGGTAAATGGTTGTAACAATGCCCTGGAAGCTTATAGAAGAGGAAGCTTTGAGATTCTTTTTATTTTTCCTGAAGTTCTAGAATCAACACACCATTAACAAGGGAAAACCTAATTTTATTATAGTAGGTGAAAAAATGAGCAACGTTCCACTCAAAGCAGGTCTCTAAAGGGCAAGGTCTGTTGGGCCTTAAAAGCATTGAAATGAGGTAGTTAAGATCATAAACTCAGGGATTTGAGAGAGTCATGTTTAGGGCTTTGTGTAGGGATGATGATAAGGTTTTCATGGATGTTGATGGATCCAGTTTGCAGGCTTGTTGATCAGATGTGACAAAATCAACTATAACAGATTGTCCCCTAAAGCACAAAGTCAAAAATAGTGGTTAATGAATGAAGTGCTTTACATTGTGACAAATTCGAATCAAGAACAACTGGCCGGATCATCATATGTTACAATAAATTTTCATCATGATATATTTGTTGAGGGAGGCATACCCATGCTCAATACATAAGTTAACATTACATGTATAATGATCAAGAAGACATGTCCATTGATGACAAAGTGTGATTGGAAAAATCTCTATATGATCATAGCCATCCTATATTGTGATCTTGTATTAATCCTCAAATCGCAGAATAGATGGATGGCACTAATTTAGAGTCTTCTATCTTGTTCACTCGATCGTCCAATGTATGAGTCGAACCATGTGAATAAAGGACTTGGAGTCAAACATGATAGACACCAATTTTTTACTGGCTAATGATGTAAGTCATTAATAGATGTGAGAGAAACCACCGATGATGTTAATGGATCTCAAGGTACACTAGTATAATCCTTATGGTGTGAATGAATGAGTTGAAGTCGAACACCACACAAAATCTATCAAGGCTAGTGATGTAAACCTGTTGTTGAGAGCGAAGAAAATTTCCATTGATGTATGCAAGCCCTAAGGTACTAAAGGGAGAGTTTCTAAGTCAACTTTTTAGATAATGAATTAATGTTGACAAGAAGCGACCCATAGTAGGAGGATCTTGATGTATCCCCCATCAATGACACGAAACAAGAATTATGATTCATGATAGAATGACATCAATATGGAACTGGTTCAGGAATGATAGACGTGGAATGAAGTCTTAGGAGTATCGTAGCAGAAATTAACTAAATGAATTATCTTGAAAACATCAACGACATTGAATGGAGTTGGAAGCATTGACCCAAAACCGAAAATAGAGGCTTTGAAATGGTATGATGAACCAAAAGACAAGAAAATTTCCCAACCCAACAGCCATAGAGATGGAGTGGAAGAGTGTCCTGTTCAACATAAGCTGATTGCCTTAATAGGTAGAATATCCCATTTTCCAGATTTCCCCAACCTTTGCTGGTCAGTACCTCTTTATTTTTTAACAAGATTGAGCAGGATAACATATGGTTGATCTATAAGTTCATCCTTCAGATGAATCCCTCTGAGTATGTTTAAAAATCCCTAAGAAAAAGTGATTCGACCTCGTAATGTTTGACGAGTCTATCATTGTTTGATGTTTTAATGAGTCCATCAAAGGTCTAACTCAACATATTTTTCATGTTTAGAGATTTTGAAAAAGAGGTGAAAAATAAAAATCCAAAGGTTCATTTTTGTAAAGAGTCTCTTGAGTCTAAAAAGGAAGAAAAAAATACTTAGAAGAACCTCTTAGCCATGATCAACTAAGTTATTCATTTTTCTTAGTTAGTCTATCTCACTCTGGAAAAGGGTTAAACTTATACTGAGTAGATTTCTTTTGATTTACTTTAACAAGTTTGAAAAGACAAGTGCTTGACAATATTTTCATGTTTAGGGAGCCAGAAAAGAGTTGAAAGAGGACTCCAGGGGGTTCCTTTTTGTAGGTTTATGGAGCCCGAAAAAGTCATAATTTTTTTTTACATCTTTCTCAAAACACCACTAAAATATTAAAAATACTTGTTTCATGATAAATCTGAGTCATATTTAGGTCGAAACACTAATAATTAATGATGAAAATGATAAAAATGACCATAAAATAGGCAAAAGGTAACTCATTTTTACAATTTCACATTTACCTCTTGGAGAGTAAGTTTTGAGTGTTTTCACCCCCAATCTTCTACAGGTGATTTCAACTAATCCAGTGGATCATTTCAAGCACCATCACTTCTGGGTAGGAGCTAGAACCTTTATATTTTTTTTCATGGTTCCATTTTGTGATTTCATGCACATTTTCCAAGGTTTCGAGGCCCCTAGGGATCTAATTCCTCTCCCTAGGTCCAACTCACCCCTAGAATTTCGAAAGGTACATTGATCTTGAGGAAAATACACTAGGGCCAACACTGCAATGCATTTTCTTCCGTTAGGAGGGTGCATTGGGTGCAATCCCCAACATGGTTTTGTTTGTTGGCCTCAAATTTTCATTGATTTTTGGCATGGAATTCATCCTAATATTTCTCCTTGTGTTGTTGTAGGTGTCTATTGGAAGAAAATGGACTCGATATGAAGGGAAAGAGAAAATGAAGAACAAGGTTTGACTGTAGGTAATGATGCTGCCACAATCCAGGCTTTAATAGTTTGTGATCTCTTAAAATTATTCTAGCTTCTAGTATGAGGCAACATATAGAATTATTGAGGTATCTTGTTTGTGCATGGGATGTTCAAGTACAAGCATTCATACATGGTGCATAGACACTTGAAATATAGGTAGAGGACATATACTTTGTGATTTTTCTGTCAAGGCAAGGTGCCCCCGTCTCTTTTTATGGTTCAAGGAGTGGTGGAGAAACGACAAAGATTATGTTAGTACACATTTTCGACTTAGATCCCAACCAATTAGGGAAGGAAAAATCGACATAAAAAATGTAGTACGTTTTCATTTAAGAGAAATCTTGTTCCTTATTGTCATATTGGCCAGTAGTTCATCTTTTCCTATGGCAAATAAGTCACATATGTAGTATATTCTAGAATGTCTAGAGTCGATGGTATTCAACTGGAGTGAAGGGGTACTAGTAAACATGAAAGAGTAGTTGACTAAAGAAAAAGATGGACAGTTCAAAAACTTTGGCTATGGTTCGATTCTAATTTCATTTTCTTTAGAGCGAATTCCATTGCTTAGGACACAACATATCTTGCTCGATCCCGCAGTTCTAAGAGTCCCACGAATGAGGAGATGGGTAGATATCATGTTTAGGCATGCTGGTCCTTCATCAATAAGCTTCACACATGTATTCTTCAATTGGTTGTGCATGCCACTTATCCTGATAGAAGACTATCCATATGTTGTGATGGATTTTTGTAGAGACCTAGAGCTCATTCTTCTTGATGGTGATCAACGGGGTGCCATAGGTAAGCAATTTTGACCATTTTTCATTTTAAATTTTTACAACTTTTTATGATTTTTGATGTATTTGAGACTAAACTTTGGTTTGCATGCACATAGATATCAGACCCATTCGACCAATGGGATCTTCTTATCTTCATCGTGCAGGAGACCAACAACAACCACCAACAACAGTACAGGTTGCTACAGTAGGATGAGAGGTACTACAAGATCTCAATATAGCTGAGAGCCTAGCAAAGGTTGAGGGTCATATGGAGGGGTTGACCAATGACATAGCTGAGACTAGGGTCTACGAGCTCCCTATGAGACTGAAACGACATACTATCAGCATGTCAAGTTGTATCAACTATTTTTCAAGATGGCTTTGGGAGTGGTTTGCAACGATGATAACTAAGATTAGTCTACAATAGGCTTATGGACATATTTTGACTGCATGTATATTTTAGGCAGTGTGGCCACATGTGTCTTGAGCACAAATTTTGTTAAACCAAAACTTTGATATACATATAACTATCTTCAATGTTTATTATGGTTCTATTATTTCATTTCAATGTGATGTGATGTGTATTGAATTAATTTACATGTGTTGTAGATGTCATTACAAAAATGATTAGCAAGTGCATCTGTCAATGTATTTAGATTTCTAGAAATATGTTGATATTGGATGAAATCAAAATATCTTTCCAGAAGGTGAACCCTCATTAACATGTGAAAAATAGTTGTGCTTATAATTGAATAGACATTAGTCAATTATAGTACTACAAGTCGTGAGTGAAGTCTGATGACTATACGATGAATACCAAGTGAAATAAAATTAGAAAATAGTTTGATCACTGCACTATACTCAATGATATTATTTGTAGAGCCACTGATACAAATTCCTTGTAAAATCACTAGCTTTCCAATTGTAGAAAATATGACCCAGACTGCGAAAGAGAGGCTCTGAGTACTACGAATAGCACCATCATCATAACCAACTTATGGTTCGAGGGATACCAACATCTGCAAACCAAATGTAAAAAGGATTAAAAGAAACATAGGAAAATTTGAAGAGAACACACTACAAACACACTCGATCACACCTATATACAATATGTACACAATACACTACACATAATTCAAGCATAATATTTCTTAAGGTATAGCCCATTTATAGGTTGCGCCAAAGGAAATCCATCAAAATAAACTAGCTCATAGTCCCCCTTAGAAAGAACATGTTTGATAATATATGGACCCAACCACATTGGCTTGAACTTTCCTCATCCCAATTTATCGGACTCATGATCGTATAAAAGAATGAAGTATCCTTCTGAGAAGACATGAGGCTTGACACTCTTGTCATATTTCACCTTGACATGTTTCTTATGGGCTTTGTTAGCCATAGAGGCATCTCACCGGGTTTCATCTAAGTGTGTCAGATGTAAGAGACTTTCCTCTTCCATAGAAGGGGAAGGGAGGAGTTTTACAACAATTTTGAGGGATGGGATTTCATATTCAATTTTAAGTATTTCTTCTAGACCATAAACCAATTGGAAAGGTGTAAATATGGTAGCAGTCCTAATAGGAGTTTGGTATGCCCAAAAATCTGAATAAAGAATGAGATTTCAGTGTAATTTATGGACCCCTATCATAAGTTGAAGCATAATTTTAAGAACTTTATTAATTACCTCAACTTTCCCATTTTCCTTAGGGTAGTAGGGAGTGGAACTTTCATGGGAAAGTCCCAGCTTGGCAGTTAGTTTAGACATCATGTGATTGTGAAAATGTTATCCATGGTCCGTAACTACAACTTGTGGAACACCAAACCATGCAATGACATGGTTGAAGTAAAATAAAGCAGATGTTTCGTCGATATTGTTATATGTAGGCGTCACCTCGTCCCATTTGGTAAAATAATCAACCGCTACGATGATATAGCCATGCCCCTTGGTTGAGTAAGGGTTACATGCCATGAAATTAATGCCCCATTTCACAAAAGGACCAACGACGATAACAAGATGAAATGGTGTAGGCAGATTATAAACCTTTCAATAAAAAATATAGCATACATAACACTCCTGGACAATGTGGATACAGTCGCTAAATATGGTGGGCCAAAAGTAACCATCATGTAGGATCTTCTGTACGATGGCATATCGAGACAAGTTACCACCACATGCTCCTGAATGAAATTCATTTAAGACTTTCCCAACCTCCTCATGAGTGAGGCACCTTCGAAAAATCGTATCGATACTGCAGTGATAAAGAGTGTCACTGATTATAATATTATTTTTGGCTTGATATCAGATACGTTGCTAGTCAGAGAGAGAGGTATCAGATCAAAAATTCTAGGTTTGGAGATATATGAGAATGTCTCCATACCACAAGTCAGATGACAATATAAGAAACAATGAATCATCTGGAATAGAATCGCAGGATGCCATTTCAGTTTTAAAATTGGGAAGGTCGCAAATTAACTCAGCAAAAACTAGGTATTTCTTCGACTTAGATTTGATGAATTCCAAATCAAACTCTTGTAGGATGAAAATCCACATAGAGTATTTCTCCCCTAGTAATTTTCGTTAGAGGTTGTATGTCATGGGGTTGTAATCTGAAACAACCATAGTTTTACGGAGCAGGATGTAATGGCAAAACCTCTTGATAATTTGAATAACTACCAAATCTAACTTCTCGACATGAGTGTATTTGAATTCGGTATCCTTGAGATTTTGACTCAAGTAATAAATAGGATGTTCATTTTCCACATCATCCTCCTAAACCAACACCATAGAAATGCTAGTACTTGAAGTAGTGAGGTAAATGAAATAATCCTGTTGATAATGAGGGGGTATAACAAAGATGCTCAAACTGGAGCTAACACAATTCCGATAAGATGACTCGCGATAACACAAAACACACATTTGTATAAATTGATTCGAATTTAATAATTTCTACATCCTAAGATACATCCGGTGATCAGCTCAATGTTGTGAATGGGAAATAAAATCATCCAAATAAGGTTGCACAATATGTTTGATGTCATGGAAGAAATAATTCATGGCCCTCTGAAACATACCCCCAACATTTTTTAATCCAAAATGGAGTTTTTTATACCCAAATTTTCCCCAAGGACAAATGAATGAAATCTTATGTTGTTCCATCATGGGAATGTTGATTTGATTATAGCAGGAGAAACCGTCAATAAATGAAAATATATCACAATCGACACAATCATCAACAATCTAATAAATGAATGGGGTGGGATAGTTGTCCTTCAGACACACACGATTGATGTTTTGATAATCAAAGAACACACTGATTGTTCACTATTTTTTCATAACAAGAATAATATTAGATACCCACTCAGTTAAAGGTACAAGATAAATGAAACCAACTTATAGATTTTTTTCAACTTCAGCTTTGATAGCAGCAACCTTCTTGCGATGAATAGGGAAAAGGCATTGTTGCACTGGTTTAGCATCGATATATGTTTTAATTTCATGCACAATGATGTTTGTATCAATACCAGGAATTTCTTCGTAAGACTAGGAAAAAACATCTTTGAATTCCTAGAATAGGGCTTTATAAGTCTTGACTTTATTTGGAGAGCAAGAAACATTTATATGTAGATGTTTGACAAGGTTGGGTTTAATTGAAATGTTGAGAGGGATGGTCTCTTCAATGTTCGACAAATTCTTCCTAGAATCAACTTGTAAATAGATGTGGAATTCATAGTTAACTCAACGATATTGGGTCAATAAATTTCATTAACATCATCCTCAAAAGGATCTAGCAAGGAGGAACGATGATGATGATCATCCCATGGTACATCATTCAACATTATTATCTCCATGATGTTATCATCAATGGGAAACATACATGAGAAAGGATCACACGGCGTACCATAATCTAAAGAATGATCAACCCAATTAATTGAAGAGGAAGGATCATAATAAGTCGTGAAAGTTGAATGGATGGCTTCATAATCTAGCTTAGCGGGTCTAAGCGGCATTCAATCACCAAAAATATCAATATTATATTGATCTGGTACTACCCATGGATCAACTAGAGCATTACAAGAAGAGATCATATTAATATAAGCAACCGAAGTGGATTTATTGGTAATTGGAGGAGGAGGAAGCGAAAAGGTTCCCATGAGAGAGGAATCCTTAAGCAGTCCAACTCCAACATGCTGATACGGCTGAGGGGTTTCCCCCACAAAATGGACACTTCTAGTAACTGAAGAATTAGTGGTAAAGAAAATGAGTTGATTGACGACTATGATATCACCTTTACGAGGTAAATGGATCATTCGAAAATATGTGGAAACAACCATAGCCATGGCATAGACCCACGTACGACCCAGTAGAAGATTATAATCTAGAGGTCTATTAATGAATTTAACTTATACTGATAGAATATTGCCACCTAATTCTACCTGTAGATAGTTCAAAATCCCACGTGGTTTATAATTTCTTCCATCAAAAGCTTTCAAATTGGTTGGTGACTAGCTTAATTAGGGAGAACCAATAGCCTTACAGTAAGACTTGGACATAATACAAGTTGAGGCACCTTCGTCCATAATGGAATGATGGATATTGTTACCACGAACAACAACCTGGATCATGAAGGCTAGCTAAGACGGAAGTCTAGGTGTATGGTTCTCATGGTTAAATACTACTAGGCTGCAATCAAAAGGATCAATATTCGTTGAGAACAAAGCCTTTTTTGGTCGGGGAAATTTTGCAACACCTCAAGAGTGGACATAGCTAATGGGGCCTGAGCTAGGTCCTCAACTATGTTATAATTTTGAGCGGCTCTTATGCAAGGGTTGAATGTTGATTTCTGAATAACACCATTGGGAGGCTTAATCATTAATTCAAAATGTATGACATTTGGAGTAGAGTCTAATAGAGATGTGGTAGAACTCGTAGATTGATTAGTAGGATGACCATTTGAAAGATTCAAATTACCATAGTCCTTACTTCGTGTATCCACCAAAATATCATTTTTAGTCATAATAGAGGAGAGCATTAAAATTGAATTAGAGGGAGTAGAGTCTCGGGAAACCAAATTGGTCTCCTGATTTAGGAATGGGTATTTCAACACAGAGGGTGTAGCAGAGGATTTAAGGAATTTATTCACCTCTGCCTTGTGTGGAAAATCACGAGAGAAATGCTCCTCATTATAGATTAGACATGGGTAATGAGGTTTCCTCTTCTCTTCAGGAGACTAATTGTTTTTTTTATATTGCGGAGCATTGTCTTTTTCCTTATTTCCTTTACCTTTCTTCTAACTGCTTGGTTGTGGAGATTTTCCTTTAGATGATTTAATGACATTGATATTGGAAGTAGAAGCTGCAGGACTGGAAGGAGGGTTTTGAGCAACGATAGCAAGAGTTGAACCAAATAGTTTACTCACTGATTTCTGGCTGGTAGAAACAATCACACCATCAAGAACATGTGATTATTTACCAGGAGTTTGAGAAACAATATCAGTAGGTCAAGCATTTGGTATCTTATCATACAATGTGCTAGATTGGGTATAAGTGAGATCCAAGTACTAAGCATGAGCGATCACCTTCGGTTATGACTTTGCCTTTGGCTATGTCTTCTATGACAAATAGCAACATAGAGTTAATGAACCATTCAAGTAACAACTAATCAGGAATGAAAGTCTTACCCGAATGACGGTGATGTCATCAGTCATGAATATGATCAGAAATGTCAGTGGCCTTACTATGTTCGAAATTGGTTAAGATTTATGTTCAAGTTTCATATCTGATGGGTAACTGGAAATGTGCTAGGAATTTAGTAGCTAAGGCACTAAAGTTATCAAACAAAGTTAAAGGTAATTCTATGTACCATATAGTTGTTGTACTAGTGAGTGTACACTGGAAGAAATGAAAATGAACAGAATCATCATGGAGGGAGTTGGGAGACCACCACAAATGATATGTCATTATATGCATGGATGGGTCTTCTCTAGGATTTCCATTTCATTTAGGAATATCAAAATGTAACTTCGTAGGAATAACCAACCACCAAGGAGAATGAGCAACGAGGTCATTGGTGAGCCTATTCAAATATGGAAATTTGAGAGTTACCATGAATGGAAACTTCCTATTAAGGTACGTTAGAGGATATCCTGGATAAGAAGGGATAGCTTGAGAAACAAGTATCTATGTTTTGGGATAATGAGTATTTTGATAGCCAGTATACACATAACCATGTCGTCGAGTTCTAGGATGACCTTGCAAAGGTTGGAATGGTTGAGTTTTGACTTGCTGACCGTAAGGCATCTGAGGGATACCTTGATACGCTGGATATGGCTACCCTGTGCGATTTTTCATCATCCCAACATAAGGTAGATTTGGTTTTGGTTTTTCCTATTCCATACCATACACACTCTGACCCATCTGAGCTTAAGGAATGGCCTTCCCAAACTATTGTGATTGTAAGTTACCTTTAAGAGGCTAGGTATACATGGGTTGAGATGCACCAGATATTGGCAGAATGGGTTGAGTTAAAGGTACAACATGTAAAGGTTGAATCACATTCATTTAAGTTTGGATAGGTTGAGACATGGATTATTGAACATATATCTAAGGGGTAGATGGAACAGGTTGAGAATATAAAGATGAAGCCACAACTAAACTGGGTTGAATAGGCAAAGTAGGTTTCCAAACACTAGAATCCATTTCTGAGTAAGGAGGATTCATTTGAGGCTAAGAACTAATTTTAGGAGATGGAAATGAACCTACAATAGGTTTCCCCCCTACCGAAAGAGGAGGGTAATACAGAGGCAAGTTCCCCCCAAGAGGAGGGTTCCCAATAGGAGACAAATTGGGTTGTTGTAAATAACCATGTCCACTAACATAAGGGCCATTATGTTGTTGAATTGTAGGTGTATATAGAGGAAGAGGAGAAGACTATGTAGCACTCGTTAACAGAGTGATACATGGAATTCCACATGTAGACATCATTGGAGAATTCCATGGACTAGATGCTACACAAGGGAAGGTACTAGACAAGGATTAGTAACTAGGCGAGACAAACAGGTCACCATAAAAATGTGCCTCTAGCGTGGTTACAAACATGGATGAGGTTGAAACTTGGCTTTTCGCAACCGTGGTAGAAGATACATGTTGGGAAACCAAAGAAAAGTTAGTCATGGTTAATCTAAAAGATGATTACCAAGATAAACTCAGAGGTGAGTTGAAAGGAAAAGAATCAGATAAAGGACAATGGAGTATGAGGAGACGAAAAAGGATGGGCCTAATAAAAATGAGTCCCTACTTGAATGGGAGAGGAGGGTTGAGGCGCGTCCTATGGAATCTATTTGATACTCACAAGACCAGGTGGAAGGGGTTCACGTCAGGTCCAAGATATATAGTTTGAAGTTGTGTTTGAGATAGTGGAAGAGAATGCGAAGGTCTTACAGTAATAGGTGAATATGGTTGAGGTACCTTAGGTTGTATACCCTCAAGCTGAGTTGCCCCTGACTTGGGAAATTTGGTTAAATAACCTTAGGCAAAAATATTTATGGTGCTTCAGTATCGACTGTATCAGAGTCAACAACCAATGGAGAGGTAATCTCGAGCTTCGTACTCATAGGAAAAAATGGTTATGGTGGATCTATCTCAGCTGGAGGACCAGAAGTAACAACCCCTAAAGTACTATATTTGGTAGTCTGTTTTGTCTTATGCTTCTGACAATGGCCAAGAGGTTCCTTTGGTGGAAGAGGAGGCTTATTTTGCAGTCTACATGAATGATAAGGTAAAGGGTCTTGTTCTTACATGGTGGATTAATAAATTTTAACAATTAACAAAAAAAAAAAAATCAAACAGGGTAAACTAGGCATAAAGGTTTACCAAACAACTGTGAACTGCAATAGACAACCTTATAGAACCAAGGATTTACAAACGGGGATGCAATATCTTCAAATGTTGTGTTCGATGTATCACAGTGTACAAGGCAACCAACTCAGTTACCTATGGCGAGGATAACAACCTATGGTGGACTTCCATAATATACTCAATGGTACGTAGAAGTGCAGTCTGTGTTAGTGTTGTATAATGTGTAACCATATGATGAGAGAATTCCCATATAATTTTCATGCGTGGAGAGCCATCCAATATACCCAGAGGTGCAGAGAGAATGCCCTGATACAGTTACGTACGTGGAACATGATATCAACCCCGAAATGCAATGTTGGAAAAAATGACAGCTCCTACGTTTATAAATGATGGAACACATATCTAGCCTAGACCTCTTGATGTTTGCGTTAATGTTACAAATTCTCCTTGGGTTGATTTAGTAAATTTTAAAGTTTATCTTGATTTAAGTTTTAGTTTTCAAGGCTCACCACGAATTTCACCTGAATATCCTAAAATGTGAACTAGCATGATAAAATGAAACGTTTCATTTCAATGAAAATATATATGTGGGAAGGAAGAGAATAGAGAATATGCAACATACAAGATGCAACAAACAAGATTTTTCAAGCAATCCCCCTAACGCAATTATTTCTAACTACAATCTTCACTCACAAATCCCTAGATGCAACGCATAATGCATAAATTTTTTCTTTCCAATTCCAATTAATTTTAAGATGAAACTAAGATATTTGCGTGATCATTGATAACAAACACTTTTTAGAATGATGAATGAAACACCAATTCCTTCAAGAAATCCAATGATGAAGAAATTAATTTGTTAATTACCTGATGACAAGAAGAAAATAAAACCCAAACAAATTATTATCAAAGGCACTCGAAACAAAAATAGACCAGATGAAGGCTTCTAAGAGGGATAAACACACTCAGCGACACAAGGAAGACCAACTAGCATCAATTCAATTAGAGAGAAAATATTCAAAAGGTTTTTTTTTACATGAAACATGGGTCAGCGCAGGTGCAAAGAGGCTATTAGGGCTCTGCAATGCTTATACAGAAAAGGCCAGGGTGCTCTACAATGCTTTGTCAATAGACCAGGGGGTGTGCTAAACAAGGAAAATCGATTTTCTAACACAAAAATTCAAATGCAACTCAATGAAGGGTATTCCTAGGGTCAATTAAAGTTTAGTGAGACACTAGAGGTCTTATCAAGAGGTGTAACAAGGGAAAAAAGTGAAGGAAACAAATAAGGGAGTGAATCGGTCCCTAGTATGGTAGCAAACATTTTATAAATAATTTATGACTACAAACAGAAGTATCTTCCCTAGATCTATTGGCTTGGTCAAACAACAACAAAAATAAAAGACTATAAAGTTTTCCTTCTAATAATTGGAGAATGGAAATATGCTTACTTGTGATCCATCGCAAACTCTTCTCTCCTCTTGGCTTGTCATCTCCAACTGTAGCTCTGATCACTATAATTAGAACCTAAACAAAAAAACAACACAGGCCAAAGATCTACGACATCTATGTAGCATTATACAATCACTATATTCAATGGATCAACATAGAATTGAAACACATGTACATAAGGATAACATAACACATGTAGGAAAATGGTATACTCTTCGTATTAAAATGAAAGGGAGAGAGTTTACAACCAAAAGTGGAAGTTGATCTTGTAGAGAACCTCCCAAGTTGACTTGTCCTTCCTTGCCACAATGCACACCTCAAATCCACTCTAATGCATGGGAATGATGCCTCTCTTATGATCAAAGAAGCATCATAAGGGTATGATTAATCTCCAAAATCCAACATCTAGCTTTTGGATGGAAATAAATATATAGGAGAGGTTGGCAGTTTAGGAATTCTTATCCATTTACCAATCTAGGCTTAATATCTACTCTTGATGGGAGGATGAGATCAAGGGATAAGTGGTGAAAATTCCAAGGTAGGGGAGATAAGATTCAAATTTCTTATCCAATATAAATGGTTGTAAAAACTCCTAGAATCTTCTGGAAGAGGAAGCTTTGGGATTTTTTATTTTTATTTTTCTTGAATTTCTAGAATCAACACACCCCCAGCAAGGGAAAACCTATTATGATCGGACTAGGTGAAAAATTGAGCAACTTGCCACTCAAAGCAAGTCCCTAAAGGGCCAAGGTGTGTTGGGCCTTAAAACCACTGAAATGAGGCAGTTGAGATTAGAAACCCATGGATTTGAAAGAGTCATGCTTAGGGCTTTATGTAGGGATGATGATAAGGTGTTCATGGATGTTGCTGGATCTAGTTTGTAGGCCTATTGACCAGATGTGACAAAATGGCCTATAACAGGGTGTTTGCACTTGACCTTCATTTTTTGACATTCAATGAGTTTAGAGATAAAATCATCCACCACTTTCTTCATTCCAAACCAATAGTAAAATTTCTTAATGTTTGTTAACATATTTTGGTAATTGGGGTGGTCTAAATATGATTTGGTATGAAATTTTCTTAATATGAGCTTCTTACAATTGCTCTCATTTGGGACATGAATTCTATTTTTGAATCTCATTTGTCCATCCTCCTTGGGGTGAAATTTCTTGTCTTTCTCACATTCAAACTCTTATTGTATCTTTTCTTTAAATTTCTAATATTTTCCATTTTTTTATACCCCAATTTTAATTATTTCTTAAACATTTTTCCGATTGGAACTAATGGAAGCAACGTGCACTAATTCAAATTTCTTGTTGACCACACCAGTAACTCGATTTTCCTTCCCTTGTATGTAT
The DNA here is from genome assembly GCA_000404065.3 of Pinus taeda. Lineage (NCBI taxonomy): Eukaryota > Viridiplantae > Streptophyta > Pinopsida > Pinales > Pinaceae > Pinus > Pinus taeda. Next base: position 513,104 of record APFE030610863.1, on the reverse strand, counting down.
TTAATTTCAAAATTGACCCCGTTGATCAAATCGAGTCATCTAGCTTTCCTACCATTTAATTATGGTTGATCAAATATATATTTGAGATCTCCATGATTTATCATTAAAATAAATTTTCTTCCAAGGATATAGTGTCACGAATTTTTTAAAGCGTGAACAATAGAAACAAGTTCCAAATCATTAGTCTCATAATTTTTCTCATGCTAATTGAATTTTTAAGATTCAAAGAAAACAACCTAACCATCTTGAATGAGGAAGTCACCTAGCCCTTCCTTGCACCCATCAATGCATATCACAAACTCTTTTTTCGAATCAACAATTAGAAGGACCGATGCATGGGTGTGAAAATACTTCAACTGCTAAAAGATAACAGCTGAAGTATTTTCTCACCAAACGTGTGTGTAAGGACACACCAAATAATCAAAATAATCTCAAATCCAATTAGATATTATTTGGTAGGACACATTGAAAAAGGACTGGCACATGGGTGAGCTATTTGGTAGGATTCAAACCAAATGACCTACCCCTCTTGCATGAGGATACCGCCTAACCCTTCCTTGCATTCGTCAGTGCATACCACAAACTCATTTTCTGAATCAACAATTTCAAGGATTGGTGCATGGGTGAGAAAATACTTCAGTTTCTCAAAGGTAGTAGCACACTCAACTATCTATAAAAATATATTTCCCCTTTCTTTACAACACTGTGATTAGTTGACCAATCTTGGAGAAATTTTTAATAAATATTATGTAATCGATTTCCAAACCCATGCATGATTTAAAATCAACTATATTCTTTGGTGCTTTCCGTTCCATGATATCTTTAATTTTCTTTGGTTCAATTGCTACACCCTCCTTTGAGACCACATGTCTTAAATCTTATATTTGAGAATAAAATAATTTACATTTTCTAAATTTTGTATAATTATTATGGAATCTCAATAGTTGTAACACAACTAGAAAGTGTTTCTCAAGCACCTCCTTGTTCTTTGAATGCACCAAAATTTCATCAAAAAATACCAATACAAATTTGTCCAAAAATGGGCCCAATACATTGTTCATCAGACACATGAAGGTTGCGAGTACATCAGTAAGTCCAAAAGGTACCACCACAAATTCATAATGGCCATGCCTTGTCAAAAAGAATTTTTATGGATTTTTTCATCCTTGATATGCACTTGGTGATACCCATACCTAAAATCAATTTTTGGGAACACCACTACTCCCTACAGTTGGTCGAACAAATCATCAATTCACAACAAAGGGTATTGGTTCTGTACAATTGCTTTATTGAAATAACTATATTCTATACAAATTTTGGTTGTGCCATCCTTATTCTTCATGAATAAAACTAGTGCCCCCATGGTGACACACTTGGCTTGATGTGCCCCTTGTCTAACATTTCCTTGAGCTACAATTTCAACTCCATGAGAATTGGAGTACTCATTCAATATGTAGCCTTAGATTTTGTCATTGTTCCTAGTGGATATCCTCTAGAAATGTATCTTCATACTATTTTAAAATTGGTTGTTCCAACAAATTAATGCCACCATTATTCTCAGAGTCGCGAGTCACTTGAATAGTAAATAACTGACATCCTTTCTAGAAACTCATCCTGATATGGGATTTTTTTGTCCTAGCAACACCACTCTTTCACTACTTCACTGATACATTCATTGGATTTTTCAATAAAACCAATCTTGGTCCTAAGAAGGGCCAACCCATCCAACCCTACCAATGCATTGTATGTGCCCAATAGTAATAAATTGAAATTGGTAGTTGTGGGTATGCTGCTCAACAAAAATGGGCATGATTTGACTATATGATCCACTCACCTTCTTGTCCTTGTGGCCAATTGAATTAACTAAGATTCTTGGTTCACTTCCTTGGTCAAAGAACACTTTTCAACAAATACTTGACTGATATAACTAATATTTGATCCAAGATCAATTAGAGAAAATATATTTCTATTGCAAATGATGCCTTCCATTTCAATAATCAATGCGTGGTGGTTAGATTGCCTATTATCCATGGCTACATAAATTCTAGGTACGTTCTCAACCATGTAATTGATTATCTATGCTTCCTGTGTGGTATACACCCTTGGGATAGTGTCTTTGAAATGGCGATAGTCCATTCATAAATGGTCTCCACACTCCCATCATATCACGGGTTTCCTCTGGGATCCATATACTTTCTCTCTAATAGGTTTAGAGGAGTGGTCACAACCAAAAATAGTGGTGGGCCTTGTACTTCTTCCTAGATGGTGACTCACAACTTTCTTCCTTTTTCCTTATAGTTGTGCTTTCCCTTGGATTTATAGTTGGCATTATACTTAGATATGTGCTTTGATTATTTATAACCCTGCTTCAGATTTGGATCATCAAACTTGATTATGTATTTGAATGCCTATGGTAGCCCACCGATAAACCTCTAAATTTTTTCCTTTTCATCTATGACGTAGAGGACATACCTTAGTAATTCTAGAAATTTTGTAGTATATTCTTCATCTTATAGTTGCCCCATCTTGAGTTCATATAACTCTTTCTATTTTCTATCATAGTACCTCTTAGATAGGTACTTCTCCTGGAAGTATCACTCAGATCTCCTCGAAGACAAATCTTCTTCCAGAATGTATTTAACATTCTTCAATTCTTCTCACGAGATATTAGCATTGCCTTTTAAGCTGAAGGTGGATATTGTTTCTTTCATATTTTCAAAAGAGTTAGGAACTCTTAAAAAATTCTTCATCCCTAGTAGCCATGCCTCCACTTCTTCAACCTTATTCACCTCTCCATCAAATGTAGGAGGTTTGTACTTCTTCAATTATTTTGGCATGAATTCCTTCCCTATCCTTCTTTCCTAATAGTGCCTCTTCGCCATAGCACTAGGAAACTGTTTGGGGCTTCTTATTATCCTTTCTAGGGTACTTTGAGGAGATCTAATCCTCACTCTATCATCACTTCCTATTTGGTGCCTTTTCTTGGATATTTTGCCTTCTACACCATCAACCATCATCTCTTTCCTTCCTTGACCTTAAGAAAACTTCTTAAACTTGTAGCCAACTCCTAATTCATGTCTTTTTTTGTCTCTACAAATATGATAAGATTTGCAGTAGGACTACATCTACTTCAACCTCTTGCTTTTGAGCCTCGGAAATCCTCTCATTATTAGCTTTACATATTCTTAGCTCTACCTTCAAACTTCTCATTGTATCCATCCAATTAGGAGAGTTTGTCCCTCCACTCTTCTTAATCGATTCTTTCTCCTGTCCATGTTGTGACTTGTTAGTGCTATATTGTGGCTTCTTGTTTCTCATTCCCTTAGTGTCTTCCTAGATGTTGTCACACACACACATATATTATACAATCAAAAGTATTAATATGTATTCATCATTACCTTTGAAGTATTGTCATAAATACATGGATATGAGGATATTTGTAACATGAAATTCCAAGTTAGTACATCTATCTAAACAATAGTGTAATCAACATGTAATTCTTGGTTCAAATACCATAAACATCTCATAAAAACATTCATGATTAGACACTACCCTCTATAATAGGTCCTAACCCATCGTCACATTGGGATAAAGCCCCTAGCTTATCTCCAAAGGTCCAGTGTTAAACATGCTCTAATATGACTATGTAACAATCCTCCCTTCCTCCCCATAGCCCATACTAAGGGTATAAGAAGGTGTTACTATCATTGAACTGACCTCCAATTTCATGCTATGGAAAATGTGGGGTCTAAATTTTTTTTTCATTTTTTTTAACTCCTCGAAACCATAAATAAACATCGCCATTACATCTGCCTCATTAAGAAATTTCTAGCGATATAACATTTTCCTCAATCCAACTTATGGATCGAAAGATATGTCCATTTTAAGGTTCATCCAATATGCTCCTTCCAAGTCACCACCTCTGACATGTGGCACCCATGTGGTCCTCACATGCTACCCACATGAAACTCCACCTCATTCCATGTCATCTTTGTGTGGGTCCATATTAGCTCATAGTATCGTATCATGTCTCCATGGCATGCCTATGTTGCATATGCCACATAATTGTACATGGTCCCCACTAGATCCCTTTCCATGACTTGCAAACTGTTAATTTTAAATTATATTAAAATCTCAGTCTTAACCTAGATCCTTAACACATTATAAGTCCCATTGTAAAACTCTAAGGTGATATGGAAATCCTTCCATGTCAAATGATGCGAGGAATTCCTGTCTCGGCCCCTTGCTCCTTGGCTTGTTCTCTTGGCTCTTTACTAGGCACATTTCAAAATCCCAAGGTGAGATAGACTCTCGCACTTGTGAACTGACGAGAATACCTTTGTCTCGGTGCCTTGTCCAATCGTGAACACAAAAACTTATTTTCCCAGGGCAAGACAAAATTCCTCTAATATGAAATAGTGGGAATATCTATATGTCGAGACATAATTCTCTCGATGAAATTAGCTCAAGATGACGTAACTCTGATTTTGTCTTCTCCACATGGCCTCTTTTGAGAGTGTCACATGTCACTCATTTTGGGGCCATTTCCCCTGTAGTATGGTTGAATCTAGCTACCATGTGGCATGCCATTGTGTTACCACATCAACTTAGTTCCATGTCCCACACCTACCTGGCCTAGGTCCCATTGGTCCTAGCCCTTTAGTGCAAAACAAGGTATTTATGTTATAACACAATTTGGCTCTTTATTAGTCTTGCCAACCCTGAGACCTAAGATAGAACCTCTTCATGTTAATTTCCATACATTTTCTCATATTAGCCTCCTTTCTTGACCTATCACAATTGTGCACACTCCATATTTCCTTGAGCTCTAAGACCCCAAGATGGGTGTTATCATGAGAAAATCATACACTCATCTGTATGCACTAGAAACTCAGAGTTAGTGATCAACACATACAAATGTTGCATTTTCAGTTGAAAGCACCATGAAGACAAAAATTTAAAATATTTCCTAAGGTTAAAGTAAAAAATTGAATTGTGCAGGTGCACCATTCTAGAGAAAAAACAACTGCACATTTTTTTCTTCGATAGCCATGCAGTCGCAAAAAATCCAATCAGCACCTTGGGCCATAAACCCACAACAATGTTGGGTGCAGTATAGGGAATATTAATGTACCAACATTTAATTGTCAATCTGGGAGTTCTTGAACATCGAGGCACAACACTAGAAATGCCAGAGAGAGCCCCTGGAAATCTGTAAATCAAATTATAGTTTAACTTGTGCATCAATCCCAACAAATTAAATTGAATACTGCACTTCAAAGGAAACTTGAGAAAGCATGAAAACCAATATTTCAATCTATCAACAATTGTAGGCAATCCTTAGTTATCAACAAAATCACTCCTTACTCTAGAATATGCACTAACGATCTTCCAAATTATTGAAAACAATACATAAACTCCCGACTCAATTTCTATACTAAGTATGACAAATTTAAAAGAAAAGCACATTGATAAATTTGGGTATTGGCTTCTTTACTCATTAATTTATCAAGAAAACTAAGATTACAACTCTATTCTTGTACTTTAGTTCTTGCATTGGGAAAACATAGTAAGTTTATTTTTTGTGTTATATCAATTTTGTTTCCTGTACCATAATGACTCTGTTCCTGTACTGGAACGATTCTATTCTTGTACACAGAATGATTATGTTCCTATACTAGAACCACTTTTTTCCTATACTAGAACAATTCTATTCCTATACCAGAATGAATATATTTCTACACTCCACAATCTTTCACTCCTTAGTCAACAAACCAAAAAGTTGTGTTATCAAGCATGAATTCAAGAAGTGCACAAAAGAAAACTTTGATTCAGTAAAAAAAAAAAAATCCCAAATCATTACATGCTCTGTCAAATGTAATATACAATTGTTCATTATGAACCGTGAAAGCCAATGGGAAATTTATCAATATTAATGCAAATATCAAACTCTTCCATTCAAATAAAATATCACCGTATAAAGATTACTCTGCTTATATTCCCTCTAAAACATTAAGCACTATGTTAAAGTATGTTCCTGTGTTTGTAAACATATTCAACTTTAGAAAAATGATTTTTTTTATTGTCTTGAATCTAAATAATTATCGATTCCTGTACTTTAAGACTCCAGTAAGCGAACGATTAAGAAAGAAAGGAATGCAATTTAAATATGATAGTTTAAACAGGAAGATTGGAATCTTTACACAATTGCGATATATATATTTTGATCAGAGTGTGGGTGTTCTCCCCGCTTGCTAAAAAGAAGAAATTATTTAAACAAAACCTCAATTGTTCATTAAGAAAGATCAAAATGGATAATCTCGCAAACCCCAATAATTAACTAAAAGTGATTCAAGAGGAGAACTTCCCAGACCAAAGAAATGTTTGTTGTTCTTTAAATAAATAACAAAAAAAATTCTTTGATGAAAACAAAGAAAACACACTTAACACACACACAAACCCTCAAATCTGAGAACACTTCGAGAAGGAAAAGGAAACACGCAAGAGCTCTATCAATCACTAGCACATATCATTCATAAGAAACCTTCACACTAACCACTCCCTTTACTCAATACACAATATAATAGTAATGGGAGAACGGGATGGGTTTGCTAGGCCCTAGCCAACCAACTCATTTCCCTTTAAGGAAAATGCTTAGTCTATGAGAGAAAGATTAACATTACAGGAAATAGACAAAATAGATGCATGAACCTGGCATTGATGCTTTCTATTAATGGAAATACGGGTCCTTATACATTTAGAGATCCATAGTCCGGTTCTAAATTAATATGAGGAAGGGGAAGATCCCTTGTTATCACTCAGTAATTTCTCAATATTAAAGAAAGAAATCACTGAGGTAACAACAAACCAACTTTTGAGCATAGACTATAGCCAACCTAGGCTCAGAGAGGGCTCTGTCTATATGATTTAGCTTTGTTTGTTGGGATTTTAGTCTAGTTATGAATGTTCAGGGGTTTTTTTATTTGTATTGAAGATTGGATGGTGGGATCCTTAAAACAGATGGATACAATGATGTCTTTAGACCATTGGGCTATGGAGTTAACAAAAGGGTAGCAGAATTGGATCAACTCACTAGAGGGAATGTTCAAAGGGAAATCTAGCAGAGTAAAGTATAGGTCTTTAGAATAGGGGGTGAAATGGCTTTAATCAGGGAGAGAAAGCAATTAAGAATTCTCAGACCAGGATATAAAGGAGGAATAGAGGGTAATCGAAACAAAGGACAATTAAGAATCCTTTGATATGGATTAACAAGAAGCAACCTAAACTAAGGAGAAATTAAGAATTCCTTAACTTAGATATTAGTTGAAAACATTTAAATGCCTAACTGTTAAAACATAGTGTAATTAAAAAAATTCTGAGATATTGTTCCAATTATAACATTCAGATTCAGAAATACATTAAAGATCGTGGAAAAAATTTAAGAAAGATAACAACAACATGAGAAAATACTTGTCTACACTTCGCTTCACACACGAATCCCATGAAATATCTTGTCTTTATTCATCAATCCAGCTTGCCGGCCCAGTTAGTGATACAATATCTTTACAGTATTTTGATCAAGAAGTCTATAGAAATGTCTAAGAATCCACCATAAAATACTTCAAATGAATAAGTATTTATACAAATTCTAAACTAAAATATCTTGAAAAAATATCAAGATTGGTTTTGCAAATATTTCAAACTGTTTTACATTAATAGAACATAAATAAAGGACACTCAAAACTAATGAATCTATTTGGCACTATATTTATGGATTTAGGATGAAAAATAAGAGAAAGTCAAATTTGATAGCAACTCTTAATTGATGATGAGGCTTCCAAGTCACTAACTGCTTCCTTCCTTTGCGCATTTTTCCCCAGAAATTCTGCAAAATTAGGGTCTAGTGATACCTTTGTATATCTCAATCTGAGATAGATATGTAAAACATGAAAGAGGTTATTGTATATAAGTATGTTCTTGAGATAAACCTCTTTTCGTTTCCCAAAATTCAGCACCATGTTTCACAATATTCTCTGCAAAAGATGTCAAAAACAAGACTTTGGACAGTCCGAAAAATAGGCTCTGAAGATATGCATTTATCTCCCTTGTTGTAATACCTGTGTAACAAGTGAGATAGGTTTTTGTATATTTGCCTTTTAGGAACACAAAACTCCTCTAGTTTCTCAAAATGCATCTTGGATTGGCCACAATAGTTTTTGAAAAATTATGGCTTAAACAGGAAATTTCTGGAAAATGTACCATTTCTGCTCTGTTTTATCTTCACTTTGATTTTCCAATCTGATACACTTTCATTGATACTCTTTCATCTGATACACTTTTACTTTGATGACCTGTCAATATCCTTTATGGTGTTTTTACTTTTACTATATATTTTAACTTTTTACTGTGTATTTCAAGAGTAAATCATTTAGTTTTTTATATGTATCAGCATAAGGTAATGGATATTGATCAACTTTCTGTATGTTTGATCTGTTTGTCTTTTGACTGTATGCTTTGTCGGGTTCCTTTGTTTTAACAATCAATGTCTCTGAGTGAATGATTTCTTTCTTTGTTCTGTGTATAACTATTTTCTTCTTCTGAATGAAGGTTTCTTAATAGATTTCCTTCCGATTTTTAGAGTAAACAAGTTTTGGGACTAGTATCATAGTTGTTTATCCAAGGTCTAGTCCTCTACTAATTACCTGCAAAATACAACATTCATTAAGAAAACATAGGTTGGTAGGAAAGGTAATTTATGGCTTTATTGTAGAGGGATGTCTGGGGAAGGGGTCATGGCAATGTTTTGAAAGTAATCGGAGGTCGAATTGTGTTGCAGAAGTTAAGCATGGCGCTGAAAGGGTTTGATAGGTTTTACTGTGAAATGGAGCAAAAGGAATGAAAACGACGGTTTTCAGGGTTTTAACGGGCCACTTTTTAAATTTGGCACAGGATTAGTTAAATGAATAGTGATGGTTTCTTGGGT